>JANEXQ010015254.1:0-14745 GCA_026283885.1 Poicephalus gulielmi | reverse complement strand
AAGGTGTCCCTGCCCGTGGCAGGGGTTGGAGCTGGAGGAGCTTTAAGGTCCCTTCCAACACAAACCAGGCTGGGATTTGATGGTCTCTTTTCCTGACATGAGTCTAACCTTGAGACATGCCAGGACTGCAGACCTACAGAGATGCATGGATGCTATAAGCAAGCACTTGGGCAGCAAACACCAGGAGAGCAGGAGCAGGAGATGGTGGCACTGCTGGTGCACCAGGCTTTGCAATAAAATGAGAACAAGGCAGCTTTGGGAGCTGGGCTGCCAGCAGCTCCTGTGTCTCTCATCACAGAAGATGGCTCCTTCCTTAACAGAGACAATGACAGTTTTTGGTGCACTAAGCACTCTCTGCAGTACTGATCTGTATCCATCTGAGTTCATTGCTATAATCTACTTTAATAATTATCTGGAAGTCTCTGCATAATCTGTCTGGGTTTAGAATGATTTTTTTTTTTCCAGGAAGCTGCGATAAACCCATGAAATTCAATATTTCTGCTGTGACAAAGGCATGAAATGCATGAGCTTTGATCATGAATTGCATGGGCCCTCGGCTCACAATGCGGCACTCCAGCCAGATGGCACCGAGCTTGTTTTAGCAACACAAACCTCCATCCTGTCTACTACAGGAGCGTTTCACCCATCTCTGGAGTACCCTGAGTTTTCTGCATGGGGCCCGGGCAGTGGGATTTGCAGAGGGAGTCAAGCATTTTCCCAGCTGATCCCCTAAGAAGTGATGCTTATTACTGGGGGGGGAAGAGTTTCTGTGGGAGCTGCCTCTGCTCAGCACCTCTGGAAACTGGGATCATAGAATAGAATCATGGAATAGCTTGGGTTGGAAGGAACCTTCAAAGGGCATGTAGTGCAACCCCCTGCAATGAGCAGGGACACGTGCCATGACCCTCCAAGCATCTTTAGCAAGTTGCCCACAGCATCTAAAGTGACTTTTATCATCACGTCCCAAACAGGTTCCTTCTTTTGGGCAGGCAGGCTCCGGGAGCGCAGACGTAGCTGAGCGCCCTCGAGCAGGCGGACGGCAGCGACATCCTAATGGCTCAGCGAGTCATTTATTTCCCTGAAAGAAATAAATGTCTGTACAGTCTGTGCCCAGCCCAGCAATTGTGAGCGCGCTGCTGGCACCAGCTGGAGCTGTGCTCTGGAGAGGCTGGGAGCTTGTTATTATCTCCACTGAAAGCACTGTGTTCCAGGACTTCAAGCAAATCAAACAATACTCAGAAGCTACTGAGCTTCCTTCCCTACCTGCTCTCCCAGCAAACCACGTGCCTGTGTTACACAGCACAATAGCAGTCTCCAAACCAGTACTGCTGAGCCAAGAGCAGTGGATTAGGCAGAGGCTGGGAATGGCTCTCACACCTTCCCTGTTCCCCAGCATTGAGTCTATCCTGATGTTTTTATTTACTGAGGAATTGAAGGAGCACTGAAGGGACCTTTGTGCTGACGCATTCATGCCATAGCTTGTAGGGCATAAGGGGGAGCATCTGTGCAAATTCTGTGGCTTTTTTGTGCGAGGTGCACGGACTGGAGCATCGTGTGGCTCTTTGGGAGGATGAGGCTTTGTGCACTGTTGTGGTGAACAGCAGCTATGGGAAGTTGTGGCCTCAGTGATAGGAGCAATCACTCTGGGAATATTACTGATGGACATGGCCACCTTCAAACTTCCAGTGATTCTGCTCGGAAGTCTGGGCTTCCCTGTCCTGCTGTAGAAGGAAATTGTCCAACTCCTCTGTTGCTAAGAGGATGCAAACACACAAAAAAGGAAACCTCTTCATGCCCAGTGAAGAATTTATCCATGATTTTTAAGGTACCTGCTTCCATAGCATCTCTTCAGTGAGCATATAGAGAAGAGGAAACCTTAAACTTCACTGACCATAATTAGGCTACAATTTAGGGCAGATTCAGTGTTGTACACCGTCATAGTTCACATAATAGAAAGTGCTTTAGCAATGTGCCATTCTGTGTACTGGCCTGCAGTGGTTAATCCCACACTCTCTGCTGGGATAGTCGTTGTCCCACTCAGTGTTCCCGGGAGGGTTTGATGCACCAGGCGAACGGGGTCCAACACTGTTTTGAAACTCAGACGAAATATGTGAGAAGTCCTGCAGGGTGGAAAGGAAAGGGAGGGTTACAGCAGCTCAGACAGCAGGAGAAGCAGCAGATCTCATCCTATCACATGAAGTCATTCACATGCATTGCCCCCACACTGCACAGCCCCAGGGGCAGCAGCAGGGACCCAACACCACAGGGGTGGGACCTTGCAGAACATGAGTTGTTGCATGTAGGTGTCACTGCAGCAACATCTGGTTTCCATCCCTCTTTCCTCCTCTTGTTTCTCAGCACCTCCCTCCTCGGGGTTGGTGAACGGCTGTGGGTGACACACAGCCTGTGACAGCCTTTGCATCAGCAGCCTGGCAAACAGAACTGGTTTCCACTTCAAGTGCAGGTCCCTTTGCAGTAATACGTCAGCCCATCATAATGTACAGTAACAAGGTAAGGAGCATCCACACCTGCAGCTCTCTCCATCAGCTGTCACTGCCAGCAAATGAACGAGGATGCTGTGGGGCTGTTTTAGCTGAAAGCTGATCAGCTTTTCTGGTTTTGGGGGTTGGCTTAATTGGGTAACATTAGGCAATGTGTATAAACAAGAGCCATGGTAGTTACTTGATCAAGAACATGATTTTCTCCAAAATATCCACATTCGGGCGGTGTGGCATATTTTCTTTTTGCCTTTTAATTTTATTCACAAGTTTATGTGGAAAGAAACTTCACAAAAAGCTGCCCTGAGCCACAACACCCCAGTTACAGTGATTATGAGGATCCCTTTTTTTTGCTCATTTCCGGACATAGGCTATCACTGAATAGCAGAAACCACCTTTGCTTATGCAGAGCTAAAGCCCAATCACTGTGCTGGAGAGGTTACTTGGAATGCCCTGAGCAGACTGGGATTTAAATCTGATTAAGCCTCTGGCCGTCCCTCATGTGCTGTCTTTTTATTATGATCAGGTATAACTGCTCTCCTTTGGTTTTCTTCCACTGTTCCTAAATTAACAATGTCTCTTTTCTCAAAGTTAGCCCCAGACTGAATAGGCCACATTACAGGAAAGAAAGCTTTGCTCATTGCTAAAGAACTATATGAATTTTGTGATATATGGCTAGCAAGCATGTGAAACACAGATTGCTCAGCCAGCTGGGTGAATACTGCAGTTTAAAGTATCATCAAGTAAACGGTAGCAGCTGTGAATTCAGAGCATATGTCCTCCACTGTGAGTAGTTTGTCCAGGTCATGTTTTACATGGAAAAACCCTGGAAGCTATTCATCTCTTCCTTTGGATACTGGCAAGTTCTTTTTAAGGTATAAAGAAGGTGCTTTCCTATAGCCAATTCTCCCTCCAGATGCATTTTCTTAGCAGCAGTTTGAAGAGGAGAGGTTGGACCCTGTAGCCCGGTCCCAGGGCTGAGCAGGGCATGGCTGAGGAGGTCTGACGCATTCCCAGCACCAGTCTATAGGATCTGCTTTGCTACCGCACTGTTGGTATGAGCATACACGCAAGCACACATCGCATGCTCCCTGCTTTCTGCCCCCAAAGCGCGTTTCTCCTATTGCCAGGCAGTTTCTGGAAAAATAATGATTTTCTGTTTTGTTTGGGACATTCCCTCTATCCTTTTTGTCCTCCTCCTGGCAACTGCCCTGGATCCCTGCTATTATCCCATGGTCTTTCAGACATGGGATGAGAGCAGAGCTTCTCTCAGCAGTATCATGACAGGGGTTTCTCACTGACTATCCAACCCATAGACCGCCACCAGTGAAATCCCCCAAGACAGGGCTGTGGGACCATGTGCACAAAGAGATTTGACCAGGGGCATTCCCAGTTCCAGCAGCTTTCCCTACAGAAGGAGCCTTCACTGTTTGAATTCTATGATTCTAGTGCTCTGGTTGCACAAATCTGCCCCATTTGTGGGGGTGCTCATGGCCCCAGCTCAGCACTTTTGAAAACATCACCCCAAATGGTGAGATTTGCAAGCTGATGAAGCCAGAAGACTCTTTGGGGACAACATCAACACCCAACATCCTCAAATCATCCAGGAACCACCAGATCCAGTGGGAAGAGGGAAATGATGCTGTTCTGAGCACGTACCTGCTGCCCGGGAGGCGAGGCGTTCATGGGGGGCTGTACCTGTAGTGCCATGGGGGGGGACAGGAGGGGCTGCTGCGGGACCTGCTGCATGCTGAGGGGCTGGCTGAGGAGGGAGCTCTGCGGGTGGTGCAAGGACAGCTGCTGATGGAGCGGGGGGCTGATCTGGAAGGAGGGCGGTGGGGAGGCACTGATGCTGGGCAGCATGGGCTTGGAGGTGAGGGACCGGGAGAGGCTGGGGTGCGGGTGGCCACGGTAGTTCTGCAGGTCCGATGGGGACAGGAATGAACCCAGGCCGGGGTAGGGTGAGGAAGCCTGCGGAGGCATCGGGTACATGGGCTGCTTGGGGGGAATCATTTTGGAAGGTGGATTGCTCTGGGCACTTTTTGTCTCCCCCTGGTCAGCAGAGCTCTGTGGGAAAGCAGAACAAAGGGTGATGAAGTAGGAAGGGAGGAAACATTATTATGTGTCCTGAGACATCCATCCATCCATCCATCCATCCATTCATCTGCCCATCCATCCATCCAAGACTCTCAGAGGTTTCCAATGGGACAAAGAAGAGCTTTTAAACCCTCAGTCCTTTTCATTCCTTTTTTGTGTCCTTGCTGCTGTTCTGTTCACAAGTGAAGACCTTTAATGGTACTCGTGTCTATACCAGGGCTCTGAGACTTCCCAGCCCACTACCACAATCCCATGGATCCTGTAGATGATGGCTGATTTGGGACATCACAATCTTTCCCATGGCAGCTAAATGTAACGATTAAGTACTGAGGGTATGGTAATGGTACCAAGGAGAAGCTTTGAAGGGAAAAGCACCTGATAGACATACTCACAACCCAAGGGCAGCATACACCTCTGAGCCAGCAAGCCTATGAGCTCTGCAGGAGCCATCCCAAAGTCACAGGCAGCAAATGCCCATGTCCTCCCTCTAAAGGCACTGAGGAGGGCATAGTGGGTAGTCCCCTGGGATGATGTCCACCTTTGGAGCATTGGGATGGGCAGGCACTTAGTCCACCATCACTTCCCCAGATGCAGCCTTGCAGCACCAGCAGTTCCTGTATACTCCTGAAACCCCCTGAACATTCATTGTTAGGCACCAACATAGGCTCTGTGGGTTTGACAGCAGTGTGTTAAGCACACATGTGCAGTTATGATCTTACTTCCTAAATTCTCTGCACTTGGATGAGCACGTGTGGGAGAAGCAGGACCCAGGGTCCTAGAGCCTGGACCAGGGAGCAGGCAGGATGCTGGCACCTTGATGCTGCCCAGGACTGGTGTGTCACCTTCACCTGGGCCAGTCCTTTGGTGTCACCCACAATGAGCCTCATCCTCCTGCCTTTGCAGGGCTCCTTTGTTCCCTGCGCTCCCACCCTGAGAGTACAGTGAGTGCTCGGGACAGGCAGCAGGGACACCCCATTGCTGGCACCTACTGATGAAGACAACTCAAAGCAGGGTCTCATTTCAGGGTGCTAAAGGCAGAAAGCAGCCTTGAACCCACCCTAACCGTGCTGAGAGCCTTTCTTTAGCTCCTCAGGAAGGTGGCTGTACCTTGGAGACAAGGCTGGCCCGGTACGCAGCCAGCGCTTTCAGGTACTCCTTCTTGGCGGCTTCTGTTTTCCTCTTGTACGCCTGAAAAGAGCAAGTGATGGATAAGAATTAACAATTAATAAAGGAAAATAAAGTGCTGCCGGATCCTGCCTGTTCAGTGGGATCCCGTTCTGCTGAGGCCATTCCTGTGTGCACGTGTGCATGGAGAACAGCTTTCTGCTGGAGGGGAATTTGTCCCAAATCAAGCAAATAAAGCACCTGAATTGGACTGCACTGGGGTTCTTTTACATGGGCCTGTAGGAACAGAATGAGCGGGAATGGCTTTAACCTGATAGAGGGAGGATAGAGATGAGCTCTTAGGCAGAAGCTCTTCCCTGTGAGGGCAGTGAGGGGCTGGTGCAGGTTGGAACTGGAGGAGCTTTAAAGTCCCTTCCAACCCAAACCATTCCATGATTCTATGAAAACCTCTTTGCCAAAATCACTGCTGGTGAGAGCCCAGCAAGGAGCTCCCAGAAGCGGAAGATTATCTGGTGACTTGAATTTCAGTTTAAAATCAGTACAGACAAACCCTATTAAAAATGGGTTGAAAACCTTATTTTCATTGTAAAATCAGAGAGACTCCCACAATGAAACATTTTGATTTGACACACTGGAGGTCTCATATGGTTATTTTCTGAAACAGAGTATTTGCCTAAGTTTGTCTTTGGCTTTTTGCTACATAGGAAGTATATTTGCTCCATTCAGAACAAAATTACATTTCAAAATGTCAGCCTGAAGAAGAGTTTGCCTATGAAAAGAAACTATTTCTTCACACTGTGCCACTTCCACTAATGAAAGCGGTTCCCTTTCTCTACATTCCCCACCTCACATGTGTCCATAGCTCATGGCAGCATCTGCTGTGACACAGCAGTGTGGGGTGTCCCCCAGCCCTGCTGCTAAGAGATGCTCTTAAACATGGTACCTGATGCCTGCACAACAGCGAAATATGAATTCCTGTGTCTCAGACCATAGCTGGGTGCTGATATATTGAAAACATACTTTTCCCTCTGTAACAGAAAACACCAAGAGCATTTTTGCTTTTTTGTCTAAATCTGGGGCAGTGAGAAATCAAAGCATTCACAGCTACACAGAGACAGAATCAATTGTTAGGTAGATTCGGCTGGAGAAAAACCCTGCGATTTATGGACAGTGAGAGGGCAGGTAAATGAGACTTCCTTAACCTCAATGCAGATAAATGAGTAACCAATAAATGCTGTGCCCATCTGCATCCCCATCACTTACTTTTTTCTGTTACACCCTTTTCTTTCCCCACTCCTCATCTGTCCTTGTTTTCTCCATTCAGCGAGCGGGCGCTGTGCCCCTTGTGTCTGGAACACGCGGCTGGGTGGTGTCTGATGCAGCAGAACTGGGAAGGGGCATCTGAATCCTGTGCCCTCCTGAAGGGGGAAGGGGATTACTCCCAGCAGGAGCCTTCTGCCCTTGGGCCAGTCCCTGCTCCAGCCCTGGCCATGATCAGGGTGACAGAGAACTTTAAGAGGGTGAGACCCAGCAGTGTTTCCTGTGATTCTCTAGTGATGCTCTCTCCAGCTCTGGATGATTCCTGGTGGATTATCTGGCTTGTGAACGTAGACTCAGCCTGGTTTGTGTTGGAAGGGACCTTAAAGCTCCTCCAGCTCCAACCCCTGCCACAGGCAGGGACACCTTCCACTGGAGCAGCTTGCTCCAAGTCCCTGTGTCCAACCTGGCCTTGAACACTGCCAGGGATGGGGCAGCCACAGCTTCTCTGGGCACCCTGTGCCAGCGTTGCCCAAAGAAGTATACTCAATATGGGACATGTCATCTAAAGTCATTGGCCACTCTTTGGAGACAGCTGCCTGTCCTTGCTGTCTCTTGATTAATTCTGAGCTGCTGCTTCCTAAGGTGGGGCTTGACAGCTAGAGATACCCTTACTACACATAGAAAAGTGGCACATGCTTCAAAGAAGATGAACAGCTCTTAATTACTTTATGTCTGGATCCCATCTTTGTTTTCTGCCTCCACATCCTTCTATATTCACTATTTACAGTATTCCGTATATAAAGTGGGATCCTTTTATTGGATTGCTCTGTAGAAGCGGATTCCAGCATTTATTATTATTATTATTATCATTATAATCATTATCTATTACTACATTATTATCATCATCATGTGAGCAGACAACGCATAAGATAGGGATGAGGAGAGAAGGTGCGAATGTGATGGCCTAGTGTCATATAAACCACAGCTATAGTAGCACAGATGAACAGAGAGGTCATGCTGGTGCTTGCCTCCGCCGATGTAAAGCCTGGCTCAGATGGGATGGTGTTGCCAGGAGGGACACTTCAGAAGCAGAATATGGATATTCTGGGGAGTAATAAAAGAACAATTAGTATTGAAGTGATTTGCAGACATAGCTGAAATGGCATGTAGCTGCGGATGGCATTGATTTATTGCATATAGAACTGTCCATGCCCATTTTTAGAAGTCTGATGATGTCTCTCACACTGTCAAAAGGAAAATTCTTGGAAAAAAATTGCATAGAAACCAACTGGGATTATTTCTCACCCATATAGTTACATTTTCCCCTATTTTTAGTGCAAATCAGCACAATCTGAATGTGGACTCCCCAGAAGCGCTGTGGTGAGGGCCTTAGAAACACTCTATGTTTAAAAACCTAAATAGAATCATAGAATAGTTTTGTACCTAGATGAGAGGACTTAATGGGCTTGGATGGGGTTCAAATACCATTGCTGCTGCTTCCTTGTCAGTGAATTCAGTACAGAACTGCCACTGAATTCCAGCTCCTAATTCAGTTTCTCCAGTGTTTTGGGTCCTGGGGCTGGGACATCGCTGCAGCTATTCCCATGGGTAAGGACTAGCTGCAGGACCCATGATCTGCAAGCTTGGGCCTCAACACCATCCACAGAGTTAATGAAATTGGATTTCATTGATGGAAGATGACTGGGTCTGTCCCCTGGTCCCCGCCAAAACAGGACCATTGCGGGCACCTGAAGCTCTTCTCCCTCCTGGGTGCAGTATGGCGTTGTCAGAGCTGGAGGCAGGGTGGTTTCTGGTGCCCCAGTTGAGACTGCGAGAAGTGAATAGTTTCTCTGGTTGTTTGCAGCACACTCCAAAGATGAGTCAAGGACCTACCCTCTTCTCTTGTGGCATGATGGGTAAGTAGCAGACACTTCTGTCCGTGTTTACTGCACCTCCGTTCCTGCTTTCATAGAATCACAGAATGGTTTGGGTTGGAAAGGACCTTAAAGCTCATCCAGTTCCAACCCACTGCCATGGGCAGGGACACCTCACAGCAGACCATGTCACCCAAGCCCCTGTGTCCAACCTGGCCTTGAACACTGCCAGGGAGGGGGCATTTACCGCTTCTTTGGGCAACCTGTTCCAGTCAATAGCAATGGGTGGGAAGATGTCCTGAATAGTTCAGTCTCCCACAAAACACTCCCCTATAACCCCTGGGGTGGGCATCACCCACCTGCCCAACACTGTGTGGATGGAGGGGCACCCATCCCACCACCCACTGGTGATGTCCATCATGCTCATGCTGCCCTCCTTCCCAGAGGTTCTGCCAGTTACTATTGCTGAGTGAATTGCTTATCTCCTTCCCCCTCCCCTTTGATATAGCTGCTTATTTTTACAGCAGCAGTTGAGATTATAAGCACTTTGGGTCTGAGATTGTGTTTGAGTATCCAGCCCATGACCGTGGCTCTTGAACTGTTGGCACAATGCAAGTAATAAATATGAGTGTTATCACTAAAATGTTCTACCACTTGGCACAAAGTGTTCGGACAGGCCTCAGACAATAAGGAAAATGTCTTAATTTTGCCTTTGATGATAACCATGGTATAGGATGTTCAATAACTTTTATGTCAGAGCTTGCTATCAATTTCTCTGCTGAACAGCCACCAAAATTGATGGGGAATTGGTGCCTTGGCCCATGATACTGATAGTGCTGGAGGCTGTGCTGTTACATTGTGCTCTTTGGGCTTTGTGGGGGGAAGCAGTCTCTCGGTGAAGGCTCAAAACCCCATTAAAACTTGCAGGTCAAGTTTTACTTTGAGCCAAGCTGTTTGCTGTGAAAGCCAGGACTTTACAAAGAGCTGCCCCTTTTCCTTGTGGACACAACCCTCATTAGCGCTAACGGGACCTGAGCATTGACATGAGATATTTCCCAAGCTCTCTGCTTACTCCAGGCACTGGGAGGCAGGGAAAGATGGAAAGCATTCGGAGTTTTTCAGATGGAAGTCACAAGCTTCAGAGTCAAGAAGGGGTAGAGACAGCCCGTTCCCTTTCCCCTGCCTGTCAAACATGAGTGAGGAACAAAGAAACCTGATCAGATGGTTTTGTCTTGCACTGTGGCACTGGCAGGCTCTCCAGCAGATCTGATGAGTCTGTGCCTAATTGAAAAGCAGCTTGTCTTAAAGAGCTTTTACAAAGCCTTCTGTGTCTTCCTAACGCTGCTCTGATCTTCCTTGGCTGCCAAATGATCCTCTTTCCAAGGGGAACGAATGTCACCTCCTTGACCACAGCTTGCCGTGTAATGGGCTGCATCATGCCCAGTCCAGAGGAGCCAGTCTCTCCAGAATGCAAGGGCATCACTTAGCTTGGGTTTCATTTTAGGCATCCTTCCTGAGTGTTGTTCTTAATGTCTCCAAATGGGAGTCACAATCAGACTAATCTGATGCCAAAACTTGCTTGACTTTTTAAAGAAGTCCCATGGTTATAGTGGCACCGAATACAAAACTTAGGGAATATTCCAGATCAAAGGGTAAAGTCTCTGTTGGTGGAAAGCACTGAGATAAATGAACGCAGTGGAGTTCGGACTGGCAGCACAGCCAATGGGAGAAGAGACTCCTAGTCCCATGTATGATGTTGATGGGATGGAGGGACGTTGGCTGAATTTTCTGGATTTTTACCTGGAAGAGGCTGAGGTTCATGGCATGGGATCTTTCTGGTTGCTTTTGGAGACAAGGGCAGCTTTGGGCAGGAAGGCAGCTTGTGGCTGGTCCCAGTGGCCATAGGACAGCAGGGCAGGCTGCTGGGAGAGCATCATCCAAACCTGAACGGTGGCTCAGGAGCATATTCTCCAGGAAGGAGAAGGAAGAAGTTGGGTCAAAGCCCCCAGGGGTGTGTAATGCACCATGACCAAGAAACCAGCTGGGGTCCTGCTTACCTGTGGCATAACATGGGGAAAAAGAGTAAACTGAAGCCCTTGCATCTTAGATGCACCTTGCCTAATAAGGTGCTAAACAAATCAAGAGCCTGAAAATTGATCATAGATTGGAATATAACTCAATATATGAGCAAACATTATGAAAGACTTGATGCATCAGATGGTGCAATGTTAGAGCCACTTCTCAACGTGACCTAAATAACCTTGTGATTTTTAGATTTATAAGAAATGCCCCTGCCGCTATGATGATACTCATACTAAAATGATTGGGTTTATCTTTATATAAGGCTTTGCTGGGAGGAGGATTAGAGGTGAAATGTATAAAACTATAAATGCAACAACTTTTTCTCTTCTCCTTGCTGTCTCCTTGGAGCATTTGGAAGTATAAGAATTGTCCTGTGGGATAAGGATATTTTCTCCTTCTCCTCCTTTCTTCCCCTGCAGTCGCATATGAATGGCTGTGCTGGAAAAAGAAGGTGACAAAGTTGGGGCATTACTTTTGACTTCCTATATCGAAATTTCTCAGTCTTTGGATGGACGGGAGAAGACAATTTAGGCTATTTTAACAAGGCATTGGCAGCATCACCTTACCTTCCCCTAGCAGGTATAGAAGTTATCGACATTGAAGTCGGTAGCACCAGAGGCTGCACTAGTCTGGTCCTGTGTGAGAAACTCAGCAGGAACATGCTGACAACTGTGGCCTTCTGGTTTCTGCATAAGTAAGAAGTTATCTTTGAGGCAAGCTGCAGGCTGGGGTTTATTTAGGCTGTGACAAGGTGCTTGGAAATGTGGTCACTTTGGATGTAGGATTGGAGTCTTGGCGCAGCAGGCTTTGCATGCACAGTCCTGCTTGTAGAAGGGAGGAGGATGGGTTTGAGCCCATTGGGAATGGATGCTGCATACATCTGTGAAATGCTCTTTTAATATAACCATCGTTTGCTTTTTCCTTGGAAAGCACCCCCAGAATTTGTCCCCATAGAGTGCTGCAGCAGAGTGGGATGATGGATGAAGTGCATGGGTCAGTTCATATGTCCTTTAGAACACTCCACCACTGGCATGGTTTGGCAACACCTCTCGTCCAAGAGGCAAGTGTGCCAGGGAGGTTGAAGCCTTGAGTCTTGTTGTTGCCCATCTCTTCATGTGGAAGTGGCTTTTCATCCTGCATGGGTGATGGAGGGAAGCCAAGAAGCCAGAAGAAAGGCCAGCCCCTTGATCACATCCCAAAAAGCACCCACAGTGCTTGCACCCTTCCTGTTTCTGAACTGTGATTTTCTGGGATCTCGGGGGATTTTTGGAAAGGCCGTTAATATAGAGCAGCATCTTAGTGCATCTTCAAGCACAGTCAGCCTGGAAGCACAAAAAGCCATGCAGGGAAAGGCATTGAGGATCCTCTGGCACAGGGAGACCTCACCAGAGGCTCACAGTGAAGAGCAGGGCGCGTTTCGCTGTTGAGATGGGGAATTTCCCTCTGCAATGGCAGCTGCTGGCACCAGGAGCCCGCAGCACTGGTGTGTTTATTCGGCAGCGGTAGGTTTGGGGGTTGTTTTCATTTCCCATTAAGCACAGCTCTGCACATCATATTTGAGTCTCATTCGTGCGATGGGGAGGCTCCGTGGCACTGCCGCCAGCTAATTACAACCAGTGCATTTGTTCCATGGTTAGAAATCAACTCCTGAACATAAACAGGGGGCAGTGGAAAACGCAGCCTGCTTTTTCCCCCATGGATGGGGACAGGGCGAGTGAAATTCAATTCCAACAACATGTGGATAAGGGGACTTGGCCACGCACCTGTGTGAAGAGAAATGTTTGGGTGAGGATCCAAACAGAATTCATCTGCCAAGAAAAGGAGAGAAGGAAAATGGATTGAAACCCATAATTGTTTTGCAAGTTGCCATGATAAATAATGCATTCATGTAAATTATTTCACTGGAAAAGGACGTGGAGGGAACTTGAGCAGAAGGATCATGCATTATGCATAAAAGGGAACTGTAAAAATATTATAGCAGCACATTTGTGTCGCTGCAGTTAAAGCTGTGTCAGCTCTTTGGTTTTACACCCTCCTCCGTGGTTATGGATGTGGTCATTACAACTTACTCTGTGTCATCAGAGGAGCAGGGCAGTCATTGAAAGAGGCCATCTGAAGCTGGAAGGTGCCTGGTGTCTCCACGAGCTGCTCCTGCAAAACCTGGAACTCAGCATTTGGAAAGCTGCTTGTGATGCTCTGAGGATGGATCCTGTTCTCCGTGGGGCTGTGCAAAGCTCTTGGGGATGTTTGGAGGACAATAACCATCTCCTTGATTTTGGAATGTGCCCCATGCCCTGGACCACTGGGTTTGTTTGATGTGGTGAAGGTTGCCCAGGAAAACAGATGGATGCTGTTACAGGTTCATGTTTGCTCTTGAAAGTGCATGTCTTGGTTTTACCTGAAAGGAAGCTGAGGAGTAGATAGTGGTGAGAATGTGTTTGAGCATGCTGTCAGTGATCCCAGGGCAGGTTGGGCCCTGCTCACATGCAGGTGGCTTCTGGTTTGTCTCTGAAAATAGAGAGGGGAGAAAAACCAGGTGAGGTTTAATGCCAGGGCTTGTTGCTGCTTGCCCAGCCTGGTGAGTCCTGCTGGGCAATGGTGGCCACTCTTCACCTGCACCCCGAATGCTCCTGCTGTTGGACACCCAACGTATCCTTTATAGAGCATCCCTGGCAGGGCTGCTCCCCATCACCCTGGGGTAAATGGCTCTGCCACCAAACTGTCCCCAAGGCTGGGCAGGGCAGAGGGAATGCATGCAGGCTTAGGGGGGTGACACAAGAGCCAGGGCTCATATCACCCCTTCTAGGGATGAATCAGAGCTAACTATGACAGCCTTGCTTTGGAAAGCAGAAATGGTTTGGTTTTGGTTCCCCCTGAGGCTGGGCAGCCTGGGAGCTTGCAGCTCCAACCTGAACTGGATGCTGCTTCATGCCTGTCTCAGTTCCCTGCTGCTTCATGTGTGGTTTGCAAGAGGGTTCAGGCTCCTGCTGCCATGGCCAGAGGCCAGGTTGGATGGGTCTTGGAGCAAGCTGCTCTAGTGGAAGGTGTCCCTGCATGTGGCAGGGGTTGGAGCTGGAGGAGCTGTAAGGTCCCTTCCAACCCAAACCATTCTGTGATCCTGTGAAAGGGCAGGATGAGAAACTCAGTTTTCCCCAGGCTGCTGATACCACCCCTCTGTGTCTTGGAAGCTGGAAAGCTATTTCACAACCAAAGAGATGCCAGGAAATTCACTTTGCGTAGCCTCACCCTGGAAATACAGATCTACAGATCAAAACATCTCGAAAGAAATGTGCTGGATGTGCTTTCTGAGCGACTTGAAGTGTTCATCTTTGCCGTTCGAAGTTACAATCCAAAAGGAAGATGCTATTCCATCCAAGGACACAAACAGGGGATGAGCCCCTCATGCCTCACTTACATCATGCTCTGGTTGCATGTCTTCTCCTATCGTTTTTCCAGATGACAAAGGAGAGTTTTCCAGAGAAGTGGCTCACTTGTGAACCAAGAGGTTCTTACAGTGGGTTTTATCCTGGAGCAAATCACTGCCTTGGGGTAAACCAGGCTGAGGTTTGTAGTGTAAAATAATGAATACACGCTTATCTGCAGCAGTATTAATGGTTCCGCTGCAGTTGTCATTGTCAGCCTGCTCAGGATATGAATCTTAGTCACAGAAACATAGAATGGTTTGGGTTGGAAAGGACCTTAAGATCACCCAGTTCCTCCCCCTGCCATGGACAGGGACACCTCACACTAAACCATGGCACCCAAGGCTCTGTCCAACCTGGCCTTGAACACCGCCAGGGATGGAGCAT
>JANEXQ010015252.1:0-12336 GCA_026283885.1 Poicephalus gulielmi | reverse complement strand
CCATCCCTGGCAGTGTTCAAGGCCAGGTTGGACACAGGGGCTTGGAGCAAGCTGCTCTAGTGGAAGGTGACCCTGCCCATGGCAGGGGGTTGGAACTGGATGAACTTATGGTCCTTCCCAGTCCGAACCAGTCTGTGATTCTATATGGCATGCCTCTATCCCCATTTTAGGGATGCTCTTAGGTAGTAAGAAGCAGCTGAAAAGGGGTTTGTTGCATATTAACCCCTTTAATGTTAGGTAAATAGTTGAGCTGTTCCAGTTCAGGCTTGATAAGTGAGGTTCTAGTTGAATTCCTAATGCTTCATGGCAATGTAGGGGTATCAGGCTGGAGAAGGGCACTGGGGTTGGAGGGCAGACGGGCTGCACTGCTGCTGCACTCACAGGTGTGGTGACCCTTCTCTCTTGTTCCCAGCGCGTTCACATGTTAGTTTTGGATCCAGTGGCAGACCAGCAGCAGTGTAAAGTCACGGTGGCTGCAAGTTGTATCTCTGGATGTCTGCTGGGGAAGGTGGATGAGCAGAGGATGCCAGCTACTGTGCCAGGCAGCATTAAGGATTGGCACTAGGGCTAAGACTGCCTCTGTTCATGAAACCATGCCTGCCTCTGATTGTCACTCAGGCTTACCAAGGGAGTTTCTTGCACTACTGCCAAAGTGAGATGCTGGATGTGCTAGGGGAAGATGCAGGGGTCATTCAAGCAAACAGGAAGTGTCTGATATTGCTGGCAAGGTGAATTCTTTGGCAGAGGTTTGCTTGGAGAGCAGGCTCTAGTGTCAGACACAACACTGAAAATTGGCTCTGGTGAAATGGGAATTAATGCCTGGAGTGAGACAGGGCTGAGGAGATGAGTAGTGCAGGACGCCCCTGAGCGAAATGTAGATTGGGTTGAAATTTTTTACTCATGCCTGTTGCTTGGTTGCATTCAATGATTTTTTGGCTTGATTAGCCACATTCCTTTTTCATTTAAAAATATTTTACTGAGTAGCAGAGAAACAGAAAGATATAGAGGAACTAATGCATGTGTAGCTCTGATCCCAGATGTGAGCAGACAGTAAACTGGAGAAGTGTTCAAGGCCAGGTTGGACGGGGCTTGGAGCATCCTGGTCTAGTAGAAGGTGTCCCTGCCCGTGGCAGGGGGTTGGAACTGGATGAGCTTTAAGGTCCTTTCCAACCCAGACGATTCTGTGATTTTGTGAATTGAGCACTAAGTACAGAATAGGTGGGTTTATTCATATTTTTTTTTTTATGTAAGGGAAATAGTTTCCTTGTGCAAAGTCAGCATGAGCTGTGCCTCCCCAGGAACAGTACTCTGCCAGGGTAGCTACACAAAGCCTGACTTCGGGAGGGTTGCCTACCTGAGCAGTTTACAGACCTGTATGTGCTACTCTAAGCATTAAAATTCTGCTTATCTGCAGCTAAAAATAGGAAATCTGCTGTGCGTGGCTGCTGGGCTGCAGGTACTTAAATTGTTTCTCAACAGAGGCCCCAGACCATGCTGAACCCTTGGGAGGTCAGCAGTCCTGAGTGGTCTTCAAGACAAGGGTTGAATTTGACATGTGAAAATGAAGTGGCAGCACGTTAAAAAAAGAAGAGGAGGAAAATCAAAGCCTTTTGTGAAATGGAAATTAACAAGTAGCTGCAGAAAGTGTGGAAAGATCCCTGGGAATAGTACAATTAAGTGGTAGTGTTTCATCAAGCTGTGTGGGAATTATGGGGGTCTGGAGAGCCTGGCTGAGCCCACAGTGTGATGAGTCTGGGAAGGGGGCTGTGAAGGACTTGTCACTCAGGGAGAGCTCTGAAAACCACATGAGCCTGAGTCCTGACCTCTCTAGGCAGAGACTGGCCATGGGACCTGTTCTTCAGAAACAGCAGCTCCTCTTAGAACTTAAGCTTTCAAAACAAGCAGATAGACTTAATTGTGAGGGGACATGTTCTTCAGTGGCTTCCTTCTCTTCACCTCTGGTGGTTAGGTCATCCAGAGCCACCAGGAGTACCAGGTAGCACCTTGACCCCCCATATCAACAAAGGGCCTTGGTCAACATAGTCTAGTAGAAGGTGTCCCTGCTCATAGCAGGGGGTTGGAACTGGATGATCTTAACGTCCTTTCCCACACAAACCATTCTGTTATTCTGTAATAGCTTGTCTGTGTCTATAGGAATGTCAGTTAATCTTCACACTAGTGGCTACCCCTCCCAAAGTGGCTTAGCCTCCCAAAGTGGAGAAGACCCGTGCTGGACGCAGGAGTGTGAATTAGTCCTGTGCCGCCTGCTCTGCTTGGGAAGAACCAGGCTGGTCACTCCAAACCAGACATGTGATCCAAATGCATCCAATGATTCTGACAGCCTTCTAAGAGGGTGCAAAGAGGGAGGAGCAAACGGTAGTTATTCTGCAAATTTCCCATTCCCACAGCATCCCTTGTCCAGGAGGGTGGAGATGCATCTTGTCCAAGGGGTACATGTCATAACGGGGTGTTGGTTTGTGTTTCAGGTGGTCAGTTCAACCAATGGGGAGCTGAACGTGGACGACCCAACGGGGGCACACTCCAACGCACCGATAACAGCACAGGCGGAGGTGGAGGTGGTGGAAGAAGCTAAGTACGTTTGCTTTGCAAACAGGCTTTCCACTGGTGTGGTCGTTGATCCTCCTCCTGGGAAACAAGTGGGGATGTTTACCCGTGGTGAAGTACTCGATGCTCGTGTCCCATGCCCTTTTCCTTGCATACTGCTGCTTTCGTGCATGGTGCCTTCAGTGCTGCTGCTGCTGCTTCTTTTTGACACTTGTCATGGCTGGAGAACATAACTCTTACTCAGAGCATGTATTGCAAGGTAGCAGTGTAGCACAAGTACCAAAATAATATGAACTGATTTTAGGAATCCCGGTGAGCAGCCCCTGTTCCAAAAGGAGAACACGCTGTTCTCGTGCTGAGAGTGTAGGAGTAGTTTGAGCACAGCTCAGTGAAGAGATTGTTGGTCTGAAAGTTCACACTTTATTTCTGGCTGCAAGAAATGGATGCCAGGTATCCAGAATGGTCCTGAAGTAACTCCTGCAGGGACAGGTAGTCTTCTCTGTGAATTCTCTTGATCCAACCCAATGGAAGCTGAGTGAGAGAAACCAGAAGCAAGTCTCCTGCTTGTGTGGGGGAGCCGTGCTTCCCCTGAGCTGACCTCTCCTCTGTAGCTTGCAGTCAAGACTGAGAACTGATGTACGAAGTTGTTGCTTTGACCATTTTGGCCTCCTTTGCACACATGCTGCATCTGGCACCATCATGTCACCTTTCGCATGATCCTCTTCATGGGACCTTCTCGCTGCCTCTGAACTAGACCAGTACCCCAGCAAGTCATGGTGTAATCCTGAGACTCCCTGGGTGAGGGAAAAATAGGCTCAGGGCTGCCTTTGAACTGGTTGGTGCTGTGACATTGCCCAACTGCCAGTTTGACTGATAACACTGGTGTTGCTTGTCCCATGTTGTTTGTCTCAGCATTTGTAGGAACTTGACTTAGGAAAGACTGTGGGAGGGTGAAGAGGAAAACTGGCAGGTGTGGGAAAGGGTGTGTTGGTGAAAAAGGTCCCCAGGTATGTGTTAGTCTGAAGCCAGCGCTGCTCATCTGAAAGGTCTTCTGCTGTCTATTGTCTGTCCCTCAGGAAGCACTGGTGTGTGATCCTTTCTGGCTGGTAGCTGATCTGGGCATGATGCTGGCAGCAACATGCAGAAGCAACAGACACACTTTCTCCTCCCAGCCAAAGGAGCGAGCCTTGATTTTGGTGCAAGCTTGTCATCAAGTACAGTGGTGGGTGGTGGGAGATCTTGCAGTGCAACTTGTGGACTGGGCAGTATTCCTCTTAGATATGGGTGGTGTGGCCTGCAGAGGCCACCAGCTTGGCATGACAGGCTCTGTCTTGATCAGACTGAAGTGGATCCCCCGCAGGCATGTGGCTTAGGATTGCTCCTGGGATGGGGAACATTGCCACCCTTAACAGTTCTCAATACAACAACCCAGTGCAAGGAAGAGCCAGCTTTTAAGATTTGGCCACCTTCAGCCTGCGTTTCTGCATCACCTTGTTGAGCGAGGCCAGGGTCCAGACCCCACGTCTGCATACAGGGTAGATGTCAAGGCACATGAAAAGGCTCAAGCTGTGTCTTGCAACACAGGGACCTCTCCTGTCTCTCTCCAGCCCTTCTTTGTGTGGTCCCAAGTAGGTCTTGGAGGTGCTGGAGAGCAGAGCATGAGCTGCTTTGCACTGACAGGTTTGGGGTCTCTTGTAACACCCAGGTATGGTCCACTTTGTTCTTCTTCCCACAAGGAGAGCTGGATTCATTTTTCCTTGCATCTGTGATCATAAATCAGTTATATGAGGAGGGCAAAGGAGTTTTGGATTCTGCTGTGCAGTAAAGTGGGCCAGAAAGGGCAAGAAGGAGCTGGTTTGAGTGTTTTGAGATGAGATGTCATAGAGAAAGGTCTTTCCCAGGCACTCCCAGCAGGCAGAGGAGCTGTGCAAATGCTTCTGCTTCAGGGTGTGCTGGAGATAAGCTCCTGATCCGAGCGTGAGTTTCACATGATCTGGCCCTTGTGCCACTGGAGGTGCAGGGGACAAGAGCAGATTCCTTTCCTGGTGGCCCAGAGCCCCTTTCTCATCCCAACCCCAGATAAGAATCTCCTGGGGCCGATGCCCTCATGGAAGAGAGGGGCTGTGTGTGTCAGAGGCCTGGAGCCCCTGGGAAGCGTGGCAGTTCTCAGGGCACCATGGCAAGGGTAGAGGCGGTGTGAGGGCTGGGGGGGGCGGCGGGCAGGCATGTGTGTGTCTGCCAGTCTGCGCTGCATGTTTGCATGGCTGCAGTGACACGCTTTCATCCCACCTCTGTGAACTAATTGCTCTTTCTTCCTTTCTGTGTTTTTTCTCTACACTCTCTGTAGCTGCCTGAAAATGCTCAACTTGTGGTGAGTCCCTCTCTCCAGTCCACATGCAAGGGGGAGCGGACCAGACTAGGCTGGGGTTGGCAAAACCAAACTGACCAAACCCTAAAAAGGCACAAAGTCAAAGCCAACCCAGAGCTGTTTTGATTTTAGGACCATGCTGAGGATCACATGCAATTCTGGGGAGGGTGGGTGCTATGTCTGAGTGGCTGCATTAGGCTGAGCAATTCGGCTGATCTCAGAACTGATGGATGCAAAACATGGATTTTAATCCTTTTCTATTTGGCTTACCATCTCCCCCAAACTGTTAGGTCCATGAGCAGATGGTGTCTAATGGAGTTGGGCAGAGCTGGGACCAGGCTTGCCGAGCATCTTGCAGGAATTCCTCACGCAGACGGTTACGAAGGGAAAATCCTGAGCTGGGTATTGAGGGGAAGGGACAGTCACTTCTCAGAGAGTTTCCTCTGAAGAAGCAGGGGCCTGTATTGTTAGAGAGGATGGAAAACATGGCCATGGAATCCTTGTTGGTGACAGAGCCCCTGTTTGGAGAGGGAGGACAGGAGATGGCTCCTTTCCAGTGTGCCTGCAGCTGCCAGCTAAGGGTGATGGGGAACAGGCTTCTCCAGGAAGGAAAGGGCAGAAGGGTTGGGATTAACCTTGCTCCAAGCCCAGCTCAGGCATGTATACAGTTTTCTGAGGGTTTTGAAGTTTTAACGTTCCCGTCTCAAGTTGTCCCAAGGAGCTGTTCCCTCCCTCCTTGCCCCTTGGGGAAACCACGTTCCCAGTAAGCTGAGGACCAAGCGGACACTCAGATGAGGAGTTTGTAGGTCCCAGGGAGGGCTGATGGGTTAGAATCAGCACAGAGCAAGGTGACAAAGCCGTGTGCAGTGAGGAATGTCCTTGTTGGATGGGAGACTGACCTCCTCTGCCCTGCTCTCCATAGGCATTGCCTCCAATACCTCTGGCATCTATGGCTTCTCTGTATGTCGTAGTCTGGGGCTGTTCTCTTGGGCATTGTCTGCATGCAGAGAGATCACGTTCTGTAATTGTCAGCCTGCCTTATTCTTTTATTTTGGTGTTTTGCCTCGCCTGTCTGAACTGCCAGGGCTTCCTTTCCTGAACCCTTCCCTGGACCTCTTGAGTAAGAGCATTAAAAGACAGTCACAAGGGAAAACAGCCAGAAGTCAGTCAGCTCCCTTCGTTCAGTGCCCGAGGAAACAAGTGCTGCTCAGCCCTCTTCTTCCCTTACCCACTGCATGCGAAACCATAACTCATGCGTTTTCCATCCTCTCTCCCTATAACATCCCCCCCTTACTCACCATTGCCCAAGTCATGAAGAAAAGTGGCTGATGTGGGAGAGAAATACTGCAATAGGCTATATCAGGAGAGGGTGGGAGATGGCCTAGGACAATAAAAGACCAGTCCTGTGGTCAGGCGCATGGGAGGCCATGGGTGGATGGTGCTTCAGATTGTGCTGTAAAGGTCAGGCTGGGTGGGTAGTGATGGAGTCATCACAGGCCTCACCAAGCCCATGTTCCTGCAAGGACTGGTGCTGTCTTTTTTCTTATCTCACCTCCAAACTGGGCCTGTGCAGGAGCCTAAAGACAAACTGTGAACGTCAAACTTCCCTTGGCCCTTAGTCCATGCAGATCAGAGGACCATGTGGTGGAGGCGGCCCTCCTCTCACAGTAGCTGTTTGAGCTCTCCAGGTTTAGGGGGTTCTGGTCTCCCCAGCAGACAGTCCATGCTGGTGGGCTTGGCTCATGGGGGTGTGGTGGTCACCCGTCGCTTTTACACCTGGTAGGAAGGCTCTTGCATCCGGGGGCACTTTCTGTGGTGGGAATGAGAACAGATCTGTTCCTCCAGCTCTGAGAGGATGGAGGTGTGATGCTGACACTTCAGAGCACGAAGGACCCCACAGAAAACAATTTGGAGCAGTTGTTACAGTGGTTTTCAACACTTTTGATCTGGCTGTTGGTGAAAGATGCTTTGCAAGGAAAAATGGTCTTTGCATACTCACATCTGCTCTGGTGGCTTAGCCAGGCATCTCTTCCACCAGCACCCAGGCTTCCCTGGGCATGGCTGTAATGGCAGCAGAAAAACATGTAGTGCAGGAGTAGAGCACACAGATCACCTTTCTTCTGTGAAGAGGATTCTGACAGAGGGCTGAGGATAGAAAGGTTAAACCTTAAATGCCAGGGAATTCTGTAGGAAACAGCAGGACTACAAAACCAGGCCAGCTGCCATCAGCATATCCCACAGTGAGCCCACCACTCCACAGTTCAGCTGCAACAGGTGGTTTTCTCCCCATCCCAGCCTCCACTATCCATCCTTCTTGCTTCCCCTAATCCCGGGCGCTGTGCACCTCCCTCGCATCGGATGGAGGAAGAAGCAGGGGTTCTGCAACCAGCACTGAATGATTTATGCGAGTTGAAAGCTTTGGTTGTCATGAAAGGTTCAGTAAAGAAAGCTGGTCCCTGGTGCGAGTTCTCTTTGGAACTTGTCTTCTTAGTGAATGGTGATGAAAACCATATGTAGCTGGGAAGAGCAGCCAGGGATCACTGTCTCAGCCCACTTCCTCCCGGGTTCTGACAGAGGGAGCGGAGCATCAGGATCCTTGTTTTACTGCTTTCCCACATGGCTCCTTGTGTTACTGCCCCATTCGAACTGTGAGGGAGACAGCCCCACGCTCAGGCGCTGTGCCGCGCTGTTACCCGCAGCCTTTGGGCCCCCAGCGTGCAGCTAACCTGCCTTTGCTGGTTTACCAACCTGTGCTGGTGGTGTCAGCCTTCCACCAGCATCTGCGCCCTGGCCAGTGCCGGGCACAGAGAGGGGCAGTTGCATGTGGTGGGAGTGGGGTGTGCTGAGGGGTCCCTGCGGGGTCCCTGTGGAGTCACTGTGGGGTCGCTGCGAGGTCAGGTCCCTGTGGGATGCGCTTCAGGGTCACTGTGGGGTGCTGCATTAACCTGCCTTGTCCTTTGTGCCCCAGGTGCTGCTGCTTCTTTAAGAGGAAACGGAAGAAGACAGCTCAGCGTCACAAGTGACCGGTGCCTCCTGGGCTGTGCAGGAACCACCTCGCCTGCAGCTCCTGCCCTGTCTCACTGGAAGGGGCTTCTCTTTAGGGGGAAGGAGAAGGAGGCAGACAAGGAAGAGAAAAATGTAAAAAAAAAAAAAAAAAAAAATAAGTGACTTTTTAAACCAAAAAGAGAAGAAAACGTTCCAAAACAAACCACTCTGGGGTGGATCTGCTGAATGGTCTCCCTTGTTCACTCCAAGCCTGAAGCTCCTTTTGGGACCAGGACTGTGGCTGGCTCAGGTCTTGGTCGCCCTGGGAGGGGGGCTGGCTGGCTAACTCTCCTTCCCGTTGTTTACGGCAAAGGCATCGTTCACGCAAACCTGAGGACAGTGCTTAGTTCCTGCTCACTTTCCTCCCTCCCTCCCCTGCGCCCTCTGCTCCTCTGTCCTCCTCCCTCCTTAATCCAGCGAAGAAATACCGTAGGCTGTCGAGAGGGCAGGAGGATGCAGTGGGAGAAGGGCCTGACTGCTGCCCCAGTGAGAGACAGGTTCCCTTTTGGCCTCCTTGGGAACAGTTACACTGTAACGTGCAAGCTGTGAGAAATTTGCTATCTACTGTTCCGGTTAGAGTTTTTGTTTCTGGCTCCCCTGACACCTCCCTCCTCTGACGGTAACAGAGCAACGTGGATCGTTTTAAAGAAGCTGACGTCATTGCACTTTTTATTATGTTTAGCATTTACAGATGCACATTGTATCTGTGGATCCCTGCGCGGCGCCAGCACAGACAGACATTCAGCGGGGAAGACAGAGGGGTGCAAATGAAGCCCTTGAGTGGGGATGTCAACGACATCCGCATGACCCTCGTGCCAGTCTGGGCTTCCCGACGCCTGCCCTGGGGCCTGGAAAGCATACTTGAATTTTCAGTCACCCTTCCTCGCTACCGGTGAATGTCCCTACCATGGTTTCCTACACCCGACTGGCTGGGAGATGCAAGGCTATAGCCCAGCGTTGGCAGAAGGGCGCAGCATCGGCTTTGCTGAGCTGGAGGAGTTTGCTCTTGTGTAAGAGGTATAGCTGGATTAAGGTAACTGGGAGGCAGCCATTTCCCAAAGCATAGATGTTTCCCAGTGTGGGTAACCAGGCAGCCTCCTCAGATCCCTCTGGTAGGGTGGTTGTGAACACGTACCTTCCATGAGAAAACGTTAGCAGGAGCAAAGCTTCCCCGGGAGGGGAGAGGACACTTCATGCCTTAACACTGATTTCATCTCCAGATGGTCAGATAGGTTTGACTGGAATCGCCTTCATGTCCTCCCTGCAAGCGTGGGTCTAGGGCCTGTGGAAGTCCATCCAGCCCCACAGAAGCCACAGTTCTCATGCACCACTTTGGAGCCAAACCAGTAGCAAGCAAAGGGCTTCACACACGTTTCATCTTGCATCCTGCTGCAGCTGAGGCTGCCCCAGGGGGGTTACCACGGACGTGGCAGGGCTGTGGGAGAACTCGAGCAGCTCTTGGGAAGGTTGTGAATAGGTTCCTTGTACTTTGTCTTTCCACATGTGACAGCTGACCAGGCTGCAACTGCTCACTGGAGGGACTTTGTCATAAACTCGGCTCTGGCTCATCCCCGAAGTCCCACAGAGCTTGAAGGGAGGAAAGGGAGAGACTAGATCTCATTATCTTTTACTGGTTTTAATGATGATCTGCATATCTTTGAGTTCATGGAGCAGCACTCCCAAGAGGTTTGGCTCCTGTGGGTGGGCAGAAGCAGGCTTAGAGGGCAGGAGATCATCCTGGGCTTGCTCTTTGTGCATTCCTGAAGCAGGCAGACACTGGTGTGGTGCTGAAGCAGAAAAGCCTTCTTGACAGGATCCTCATAGGGCGTCTCTTCACCATTCCCCACTGCATTCTCTCCATGCCTTATCCTAGCGAGTGCAGCTCAGATGCACAGAGCCCTTTGCCCGTGCACCCGCCAGGAGACACATGCATGTTCTCACTCTGCAAAGCACTTCCCTCAAGCCAGGGCAGGAAGGGAACTACTCACCTACCGCGTGCACTTCACGCCTTGTCCCCTCCTGCCAGTGGGAGTACAGGACCATGGCCACGTTCCACCCTTCCCTTTCCAAACTCCTCCGCTGCCAGCAGCTTCCAGAAGCCCCATGTATGGCACAGGCGCTGCCCTCTCTGCTGTAGGAAACCATGGTTTGGTGACTTGGGGGGCAGGGAGGAAAGGGGCACAGGTGTCTTCCAGGGAGATGGAGCCAGGCCCTGAGACACTTCTGTTGCTGCCCTCCCAAGCCCCACTAAGTGCCTGTCACCAGAACTCGATTCCTTCTGCATCTCCTGCCGTGTTTGGTCATTCCTTGCTGCCTCTGGTCAAGGAGCAGCTTGTAGTTGCAGCATATGTAAGTGTTTGCAGGGTGAGGGAGGGCTGGGGGGGAAGGGGCCATCTCAACAGGTTTTGTTCTTAAATGTTTTTTCTGTTTTGTTTTGTTCTTTTTTTTGTTGTTGTTTCGGGGGTTTTTTTAAGTGAATGTATTTGATTGTTTAGAAACTTTCCTGACCTTGTTTTTAAGCGGGTCAGTTTGGAAGCTGTTTCACAGTGACCCGCTCCCACTTCTCTCTGGAGATACGATGTTCTTTTAATCTTACGATGATGTGTTTGTAGGGGAGGACTGTCCCCCCACGGCATGCTGGTAATGCTCACTTGTACCAAGCCCTCTTGCACTATAATCGTACGTTGGACTCTTCAAAAGGGCAGAGACGTGGGGTGGCTTCATTAACAAAAGGAAACTAAAGTGGGTTAACAGCAAATGCTTGAGGAAGCCGCTGGCCCCAGGGAGCTCGGCGTGACCAGGAGACACAAGCCAGACTGAGCCAGCTGTGCTGTGGTAGGAGCAGGGCATTCAGCCTCCCTGGGCTACTTCTCTCCTCACCAGAGGTCATCAGCACTGGGGACCCCAGGGGCACGAGGAGCGGCGCCCTGTGTGTGGCCCTCCAACGCTGCGATGCAGTCTTCTGAGGTATCAAGTGAGATGGTTATTATTATTTTTTTCAATAAAACATTGCACTGCTGCATTGTTCTCCATGAACTGATGGATTCTGTTACCTCGCCCTGACAGCATCGCTTGTGTGTCAATCTCCCACGTTACAAGGGACAGGACAAGAGGAAATGGCCTCAAGCTGCACCAGGGCAGGTTTAGATGGAGCTGAGGAACAATTCCTTCCCCAGAGGGTGCTCAGGCATTGGAACAGGCTGCCCAGGGCAGTGCTGCAGTCACCGTCCCTGCAAGTGTTCACACACCGTGTAGCTGAGGCCCTCAGTGCCATGGGTTAGTGGTGGCCTTGGCAGTGCTGGGGAACGGTTGGACTGGATGAGCTTGAAGGGCTTTTCCAACCTGGTTGGTTCTGTGATGCTGTTCTCTTTCCCTTTGTTTCTGGTGGGCACTCATTGGTAGCTTTCCACTCCTGTGAGAAGCTGTAAGCTCTCTTTTGAGGACACAGTGCATGCTGTGGCATCTTATGGGGCCTTCTTAACACTTATGCTTTGCAGCCATGGATGGCTCAGCCCCACAGAGCTTGGCCAAGGCACGGTGACAGTGATTTCTCTTCCCTCTGTCCCTGTGCGTTCTCGTTTCTAGCACCCTGGGTAGCAGAGTGGCTACACCATTGATTACATGGAACACAGAGTGTGAAACACCCCAAAACGTGCTGTAGCATGGCCCCCCTGCCTCTGCGGTAGCATCTACAGCTGCTGCTGCAGGTGTCAAAGGGTCCTTCCCCATGGGTTAGGGTATTGTGTGCTCCTGTATGCTGCCTGAGGGGCTTCAGCTCACGCTGACCCCCCCAGCACACACTGTGCTGACAGCACACGGCAACAACACAGGCCCAATCTGCTGCCTCCAGTGCCACCATCCTACGTGCTTCTGTCTGCTCACTGGGATCATGCAGAAGGGACAAGCGCTGTGCTGCTTCCATGGGCTCAGCTGCCGTGATTGTGGGGGTTTCCATTGTGCAAATCACTGTTGCTGCTTTATTCTCACTATAGAGGAAAGCATTAAAGGAAGGGCCACCTGCCACCAAACACAGCATCTTTTAAAAGCAGCTTTCACTGCACCTGGACAGGGAGAGCACCTGCAGCGTGAAATGTGTGAGCTCCTGATCCCACTTAGACACTGCTTCACACTGGGATCTTTGTTGGGGCACGTTTTTTCCTTCTATTTCCCAGCCTTAAACAAAGACATAATAATGCAAATGTAATAGATGCTGGAGCAGCTCTGCTCTGGAGCCAGGCTGAGAGAGCTGGGCTGGGTCAGCCTGGAGAAGAGAAGGCTCCCGAAGGGGAGACCTCAGAGCAGCTCCAGTGCCTAAAGGGGCTCCAGGAAACCTGGAGAGGGGCTTTGGACAAGGGCCT
>JANEXQ010015240.1:0-65864 GCA_026283885.1 Poicephalus gulielmi | reverse complement strand
AGGACACCTGACCCAAACTGACCAAAGAGGTATTTCATACCACAGCACATCATGCCCACTATATAAACTGGGGGCAGACACCCAGAAGGGCTAGATCACTGCTGGGGTTGGGCTGGGTGGTGAGCGGTTATATTCTCCTCCCCTGCTATTTCCCTTATCATTATTATTATTGGTGATAGCAGCAGCAGTTTGTGTTATACCTTAGTTACTGGACTGCTCTTATCTCAACCCATAGGAGTTGCATTCTTTCGATTCTCCTCCCCATCCCTCTGGGAGCTGGGGGGAAGAAGGGGAGGGAGTGAGGGCACAGCTGTGTGGTTCTGAGTTGCTGTCTGAGTTTAAACCACAACAGGTAGCAGTGCAATATTTGTCAGGAAGAAATCCTAAATACACCCTGGATTTAGACAAGAGCCCAGTATGGATGGATTTAAAAGACAGCAGAAGAAATTTCTCTTTTCCATGTGTTTGTTACCTGGCTGCTTGCCTGCAGTTCAAGGCATGGAATTCAACTGGAGTGAAAATATAAAATATCGTATTTGTCTTGGAAATGCTATTTCCTTTCCTTTAATGTTTCTTTATTTAATACCAGTGTAAACCTTGAAGCAAAACTCTTTCTGCAGGTGCAGACGTATCTCTGGAAATAAGTGTGGAAATAATCTTTAGTATGTATGGATGAAAGTAGTGCAAATATGACTTACTGCCTGTGTGTACATTTGGAAAAAATTGTTTATTTAAACATCAAGAAACAGTGTGTCTCTTAGGAGGCTGTATGATGAACATAAATGGAAAACTGAGTTTTCTGACATTGGGCCTTAAAACCCCTTCTTGTGTTCTGGATGAGTGAGGCAGATGAACCATAGTTTTGATGTTAGATTTTTGTTGCACAGCACTGTTTGAAGTGAAAGCGCTGTCATCTTTTCCAGTGAACACCAGTATGCCATGTAAACAAGCCTTGCCATATTGCACCCACAGTGGTTTTGTAAGCCAAGGAAAACTACTGAAAATATTCTAGGAACTGTCTGACAGATGCAAGGGATAGCAAAGATAGGATCTTGAGAATGAGTATAATCTGGTATGGGCTTGAATTCTGTGTTGTAGGGTAAAAAAGATAACGTAAAGAAAAAATACCCAAGGAAAAAGTAGCCTCTGAAGAAGGAGACATTTCTGCTGGAGTATCAGAGCAGCATCCTGGCCCTGGCAGTACCCAGCCTGGAACAATCACCCGGCATTGAAATTAGTGATTGACCAAGGTGGTCTGATGGTTTTATGAAGTGTGTGGTGGCATCTACTGGTGAATCAAAATGTTACGTGGACTTCTGTGCCTTAGAACTCTTTAAAAACTGGATATTCAGAAGGTAAAGCTTAGACATGTTTAATATTCACAGACCAGCCAGTCAGGGATCCTGTCATGGTTGCTATTTCTTCTGAAATGCAAATGTGGTGGTCTATTAGGTTATGGTTTTGAGTCCAAAGGGTTTTCTGTCGTCAACTTGATACTAGTTTTGCATGTATCTGACATTCTGTCTTTTTGAGTGGTGCACAGAAGGATCCTTGAATTATTGCTGATCACCTCTGACATGCCCATGCTTAGCACAGAATGGCACACTTTGTCCTGTTGCCTTTTGATGGATCATGAAGATAATGCAGTAAAAACTGATTTCAAATATTTTCTGAATTGGTTTTTTTTTTGTTACAAAGGCTTTGTGTCTTGCTAGTATGAATTAATTTTCTGCTTCTTACCTGTGCATCCCTCATAACATCGTTTGATATTCAGGTAGTTCTTACATAGTCTGTCATAATTTATTATCAATGAAGCAATATTTAAGAGGAGGTTACTGCTTGTGCTCAAGCTCTGCTAACACTTTATTTGCTCCTTCATTGCTAATTAATTTGCTCTATATTCACAGAGATCTACTATAATGCAATAGAAGTTCAGTCATAACATTAGGATTAAATAATGGGAGCTTAAATAAGCTGTTGATTTCCCTTCTCTGATAGGGATAACTTTCCATGAAGTAGTAGCTTCTCGTTTTACTTTAGAAGAGCAAAGGCTTCTATAAAAACAGTATAACTAAAGGGCTTGTAAAAAAAATGGAGGCTGGGACATGAAACAGGGAAACAACCAGAGCTTGTTAACTCCAGGATCTACCCTTGCAGGATTGGTTGAAGTAAGGGAATTTTCCAAGAGATTTCCTTCAGTCATTCAAGTGCTCAGATTTCAAAATTCACATTCTGCTAGCACTAGTCTCTATGGCCTCAGGAAAGGTATATAGGTCTGGTTTCTTTTACCTCCTATTTAAAATAAAATGTGGAACTGGCAATAAATACTTCTTTGTAGAACTTTTTGATATTTATGAATAGCATTCCAACATAACAGTTTATTCTTACATGATAATTGACCCATATTCTGCAATCTACATTTACACTTAAAAATGTCTTTTTTTACCATTCTTTGCATATAAACCCATCTCTGTGTTCTCAGTGCTCTCATTTTCTATTGTGCATATGTCTATTCACTTGCCCGCACACTGTATTCATGTTGCTTTGAAGTTCCTTTCTCTATAGAAATACTAAAGAACATTAGCTTTTCAGAGTTGTGGGAGAAGGGAGAGCATAAAGGAAGACTTGACTTGCTTTTCATTTAAAGCTTAAGAGGGACACTGAGCCTTAGCCACTTCTTCCGAAGAGCTGTCTTCGCATATGGGAGCTCTAATTAACCAGTTGCAGACCATTGTTTAAATTCCAGTTATTTGCATTAGTGGTTTTGGTGTCAGGGTTGGCTATCATGTAAGATGAAGAAGGGACAAAGGTCACCTTCCTTTTCAAACATTATTGAAACTGTCCCTTCTATTAGGCTACTAGGACATGTAGGAGGGCTCTTGCATAACCTGGGGTCCATTTTGGTCTCCATGTCCAGAAACTGACTAGACAGAGCTCTGGTGACCTGGATACTAGCTTTATAAATTATCTGCGACCTTTCCTTATCACTATCTCTTTCCCTAGGGCTTCTCCCTTGCTTTGTCCCGTCATACCTAACACTGCCCTAGGAAATCAGGCTTAGTATTAGCCCTGCTGTGAGAAGTGTGTTGGAGCAAACGAGTCCAGGTATCTGCCTAGCATGTGCCATTCTATGATTCTGTGCCTCAAGGAGCTGATGATTTGAATTACTAGTCAACAGTTTAAACAAGGTCAAATTCACTTATTGTAATCTCCAGACATTTCATAGGCTTTCATGTCATCAGTTCCTTGCTCAGTTCCTCCAGGTGGCTTGTGTTTTGTGTTCTCATATCACTGTCCTCTCTGCATCATCATGGTACCACAAGAGGACTCCTGTCAGTGTAGGTTTTCCTTCCCTCTCTTTGACAGGAGAGGAGCAGGATGTGCAGTTGGAAATGCCCTCTTGTGATACAGCAACTGAAGGGTGGTATGTTTACGTAAGCTTTCATACGTAGATATCTTTCTTAAGTAATTTCTTAGCTGGCAAGGTCAAAACAGCTCCTGAAAAATTAAACACACTCCTTACTGTGAAAGCTGATAATCACCTCCTATCACACTGGTGTCAGTGAAGATGTTCTCATTTCTTCTATGTGGCTGTCAATCTCTGCTCAGGTTCCAGAGTCAAATGTAAGTTTGTATTGACAGCATAGTCTACTGTAAATTTCTTCACAGAAGGAAAGACTTCTCAGTGCTTAATGAAGACATCTTTGGACAGCCTCCAAAATTCTAGCTAACAATTAATATATCTGGTAAGCACTGATAGTGACACATAGCATACTTAGAGTTATTGCAGCAGTAGTACTTCCCCCTTGCCTTTGATCTTCCCACTCCCCTTGCTTTACTTCAGCCAGCTGCAAGGCTCATCCAGCTCTTTTGTGAGCCAGTGCAACTTGCTAAAAGTAACACAGTAAATCAGTGAGTGGCTTTTTGCCATCCTAGTGAATTGAACTGACTCACCAGAGGATGCACCAGCCACTGAGGCCAGTGCAAGGAAAGCAGACTCACTGACTGGTGGAAAAGCTGGAAAGCAGCAGTTTGGTTTAGCCAGCTGAGGAAATCTCACCCAAGCTGTCTCCTGTTCTGGCTGTGGTTATGTCAAACATGATGGCAGACCTGGAACTGCAGGTATCTTACACAGTCTAAGTTATTTTGCTCCTAGTTTTTTAATTGTTTCTTTCACAGTCTGTAGCCTGTGCCATTTCTGAGGATGATGGAGGTTTCTGTTGCAACCTGCCCCATGTTCTAGCAATAAAACAGTTCTATTATTTCATGCAAGAAAAGCCTGGTAGGCTCTACAGAGCTGAATTTCTCCTCTGTGTTTTTGCATTCCTACACTGCTCTTTCTCAAGGGGATGTGATAGAAAACAATGTTTAGCTCAATTTCCTTTGAACAAAATGAAACCAAACCTGTCACAGAAGAATAACTCAGTGCAAAACTGGTAATAACGAAGATGGTCTGATGAGCAGAAGTCTCTCAATCACAACATGCTCCCCACAGGACAGCATATTAACAGAAATTGCATTGTGAATTGTCTTGAGAAAAGGCTCCTGGCCAAAACATTGACATTCACAAGCAGCTGCTGCAGTCAGAGAATGTAGGTTTTAATTATCTTGGGTAAAACAATCAATCTGGGGCGCAAGGCAAGTTAGGCTCCTGAATATTACTGATCACCTAGAAAATCACGATGAATGTATGCTTTTCTTCTCTGTCTACCTTATAACCTGCAGCTCATTCTCTGGGCTGTAACAAATGCATTAGGTTTTCCTTAGCAAAGCAACACTGCTGAAGAAAAGCCATGAGCAAAACTTGACAGAAAGTGGATCACCTAAATGAGAAAAGGTGTGTTGTTGTTAGTCATTTGATCCCCATTCATTTAATAGGTATTTAACATACTTGTGTGTGATTCCCAATTAAATAACGTAGTCTGTCTACTGATACCCTCTCATCGACAGCAACTGATCAACTTCAGTTATTTCCCATTTCCTGTGATTCTTTTAAGACTATCACAACAAGGTGCTTTGCTTTGCCGGAATAATATACACTAAATATGTACATGCACCATCTTTTCCTCTCTTCTCTCCTGCTGGGAGTCATAAACACTTATCTTGAAACTCCAAGCACTCTATGCAAAGTCCCGAGCTTCCTCTGGGCAAACGCAGACCAACGCCGGCATAGTAACACCGGGTGGCAGCAGTGGGTTTTCAGCAAGCACTTTGAGCCGTAGTGATGCTGTTGTCAGAAGTAATGAAGACATAGAAATTAATTTTGTTTTGATTTCCGAGTCCTTGGCATGTTATCTAATTCCAAATTTCTTCACTTTGTCATTTGTTCATGCCTCACAGTCCTAGATTTCTTCTTTTAACTTAACCTAACGTTGCAATTGCTGTAAGAATGACAGACCTGTTGGAGTTTAGGATACGGGAGGAAGTGTTGTGAATGTATCATCTGCTGAGAATTCGGGATTGTTGCCAGTGCTTTGTAGATAAAGAAAAATTAGACAGTGATTTATCTTTAGGGTGTACGTCATGTTTGTCCTGCTCTTTGTCCCTACGTAACATGTTAGAGTTGTGACAAGCAAAATAGAAGAAACCCTTTCAGAAACATGTTTTGCAATTACTACAAACTTTGCTGGGCAGATGACAGACCTGGGGAGAAAGCTGCCTGCCAACTCTTGTCTTCTGACAGTGGATTTTCTTTACTTGACAGAGCCTTTCTGAGTGGGCATCACCTGGGACTTGGGAGCAAAGCCCTGGGCAAAGACCATTTGTCAGGATGTTTTCTTTCTTCTGGGGGAGACTAGGCTAAGGTCAGTCTCCAAAGCCAACATCCTCTTACTTTGTTTGACATACATGTTGCTTATTGCTCTGATAATTCCTAGGTGAAAAATAAAGACTGAAATATACTTATTGTAGGGAGACAAATGGGGGATGTAAAGTTTCGAAAGCCCATTCCTCAGAATACAGTTTGCCACTGGCCTTAGCCATTAGTGAGACACCCTCACCAAAAACTTGAGTCACAAACTGTGTTTCCAAACATCAGTGGTGCGGTAGCATGACTGAAGACACTATTTTTGGCTTTTCTATCCAGGAGTAGGCAAAGGTTTTTCAAGTGTCTCACACTCCACTAGCTCTCAGACTTCTCTGTTTCAGTGATTGAGCTGAGCTAGCTCAAAGGGGTAGCACATTACATCTTGCTCGCTTTCACTACTAATTAATGCCCCAAACTCACCAGTCTCTGCTGAAAGCAGTTACTCTGAAGACCTCTATGAAAACCAAATTGTTTTCATTGTAGCAAACTCCTGTCCATGCTGTAAATTACTCTTTCAAATTCAGGACTCTTTTAATGTGGTCAGGCCACAGTTCAAAACCCAATTAAGACTTTTTTTTTTTAGCTGGTAATGTGTCTATCTACAGTGAAAATGTATTTGTTCAAAAGCTAGTGTCTTGAAAGTCACCCACTGCCTTCTAAAAATTCTTTCTTTTTGCCTTTCCTTTTCTCCCCAAAATCATTGGAATAGAATATGAAGCAGCTCAGTTCATGGCAAGGCTGATAATCCTAAATGCCTTGAAGCTATACATAAGTAGGTGCAATATGCATAAGAATACCACTAGCAAACATAGTGATTTGGCTACTTGTGCAGGACCAGTGGTCCAGTGGTCAGAAGTACAAGCACCTCATTTCCTGCATCATCTGATTGATCTTGATGAATAAAAATGAAAATGAACTCTGTTCTTTGCTTTGTTGAGTAGTGAGAAGTCAGTATGTTTAGAAGACCAAACTGGATATGGCTAAATTGAATTTACTTATGTTTTACCATCAGCTAAACTGCAAGTAAATGTACTGTGAATGTCGGATGCAGCCTTACATGGGAAAATCAATCTTGCATATCATGCCAAAACAAGATATGAGAGTGGATTTCCATTCCTGACAGAACTGGAATGTGTATATATATATATATATAAACGTATAATGTAATAGGATATGTGACATATATGCAATATGTATGTCAGCTATATAGCTGACAAGAAATGACAGACAAAACTTCTCCCTAGAAGGAGCTGCAAACCTGCAAAACTTATGTTGGACTGTGCTAAAATTGAGCAGAAGGGGCTCAGAAATATCCTCTCTTTTCCACAGTGCTTCTGCCCCGTTTGCCACCCATAGTAACAGATGCACACTGTTCTTCTGTGCCACTTCCATCCCACCACCATGTCACCTGCTTCAAATACCACAAAAAATCCTCCCTTTTGAGTTGCCCAGGTGGTCTCCAGAAGCATCCTCCAGTGTTCCAGAGTGGTATCTGACCCATTTTTCTGGCAGTACAACCAGCCCCACCTATCTCTCTCAGAATCTTCTTTCTTCTAAAGAGTTCTCTGGATTTCCTTGTATTTTTCCCTACTCTATCTTGCCCCTTCTGTGCTTCCCAGCCCATCCTTACACATGGAGATTTCTCTTGTGGTGTGAGTTACTCTGTGGCTACAGGTCCATGTGCCAATGGTGCTGGGGTCAACACTGCCATGAAAGGTGGGAGAGGGGTCAGATCCTCGCTGGTGGATGAAGGAAGGAAAAGATGTGAAAGGAGAGCTGGAGGGATGGGAAGAGCCAAGCTTGACTCCATATAAACTGCTGCAGAATCTATTCAAAATCTCAGTCTTCTCACAACACCTTCAAGCACCTCATGCAGCCAAAACTGCTGACTGTCTTCCGCACTGGGGAAGTCACATTGATCATCTGTAACGCATGTTTACGTGAAAGTTATTTACTCAGATGCAAAATGCAGCAGCTCATTAAATAATTCTTTATCACATGTCACTTACGGAGCAGAGGAAAATTTGGCTGCTACATAGCTGTTTCTACTGAAGTGGCTAGGATATAATGCATTGGCATTCAGCTGAAGCAATCAGCTTGAGAAATTTTGTATTGAATGTATTCTGAAGAGTAATTAAGCTTCCTACAGTAAGCAAGGCTTGTTAAATTGGGTGTTACAACTTGTTACTTAAAGCAGATAATGCTACATTGTTTTAAACAGCCTGTTTTATCTTCCCTAAAGAATGAGATTATCTCCTCTGTCTTGCTTTTCCCAGTCTCTTATGAAATACACTCCTGTGTGTGTCCCTCAATGTTTTTCACATGGCCTCCCATAGTAATGCTCAGATCTGTAGCTGTCAGAGCAGCAGCGAGACAAGAAGCAGTAATGATATTCTTCCATTTCTCAGTGCCCACTCTGCCACTCTTGCTCACACAGAGTAGTTTCTCTTGTTACTGGAAATTATGGGACTGCTTACCTGTCACTCACTACTGAAACAAGTAAGAACAGCAGAGGCACTGAGACAAGAGTAAAATACCACTGCCATTATTAAAGTAAAAAGACAGAGTCCTGCATAATTTACATGACTAGCTTGGTTAGTCAGGGCAGAGAGAATAAAAGCTTAAGTCTCTTGATAAAGAGGGATTTGCTGTAACCTCCAAATCTCACGATTTGTTTATCTAACTGCAATGTCCAGGACTTATGCTTATGGTCCAGGACCAGAGTGTATGTAAACACCAAGCAAAATGAACTTCACTTCTTCTCCTACGAAACAGTTGCTGCTTTAGTATAATGCTATGTTAAGATGATTAAAATTTTCTCTGTAACTGGAATTTACATTATGGAACACCTTAAAGCCTAAATGACACTGTTCTTGATACCATGCAAATACGTATCACTTAAACATGCATTATTTGCAAGTCCCAAAGGAGCAATTGAGTCAAGTAAGCTAATTCTTCTGAGCAGGATTAGTATATCCCATGAGAAGCCATGTCACATTACAACTAATCTCTTATTTTTTTCTAAAAATGTAGTCCCTGTGGTTTCTACGTAGCATATATGATCCATTTTCTTACATTTCGGCTCTGGGATAGCAGTCACTAGGGAGGATTTTTAATCTCATGACTTTTATTAAAACATAAGAGAAGAAGCATAAACCACTTTATTGCTGAAGGAAGCTGGTCTGAGGAGCTGTATTCCCACATGCATAAGTGAATTACAAGTTAATCTATGTGCAAAAGAGTTTTTGTGATCTCTGTCTGCCTTCTGTGATTTCAGTTCTCCCTCAGAAGATGAACCAAACAACACTACAAAAACATATTTTTCCACTGTCAAATATTTCTCATTTTTAGACAGAGTCCCTTGGTACCTCGGTAACTTCTTTTTCATTCTTCAAGTGGATTACTGGTCACTTAGGCAACAGGCACAATTTGCAATGAGTGAACAGATTTGCCCTGAAAACCAGCCAGCTAGTCAGTGAACAAGTGAAATCCATGACTGGGAAAAGAAATCTCTGCATGATCTCCATTATTTACAGTTTGACAGAAGCTGTTAAACCAGGGAAGATCTGAAAAATTATCCAAGATTATCAACAGACTAAGGCAGGCACTGTGTGCAGCTGTTCTCAGTTTGACTGTTTATCATCATGCTATGCTTTTCTGAGTTGTAGAAGTGATCAGAGATCAAACAAACACCCTCTTTGGCAATCTGCATGCTTGCCCTACTAATCATTCATAATGCTTGGTTGTTCTAGAAACTGCTTGAGCAAATGATGCAGCATATTCTATCTTTTTGCACTCTTGAGAAGTCACTGATATTTTGGTTCCAATGCATGTTTGCATATGACATCGGGTTTTCTCTGCAGGATCCCCATTTTCAAAAGAAAAGCTAAGTTCTTTAAGAGAGTATGAATGCAAGCTCCCTGAGGAGAAAGGTAGGTAGTTTTTTTCTGGTTTGGGTTTTCAGCAGGATTACCTATAACGTGGTATAATCTGTCCCCTAATTTTTTCTGCATAGCCTGAGGGATCAGATACTATAATCATGGCTGCCACGTTATAAGCTCAGAAGGTGCTGTAGTGAGCCCTGTTGAGTACAGTAGTATATGGTACGTTTGCATAATGTCTTCTTGTGGCTCCTTTTCCCCTCAGTCCTCCCTGACAACTGGGCACTCAAACAGGCACCTTCTCTGTTTTGCCCCTGTTACGGTTCTGGTCAGAAATATCACTGACCTAATTTTGCTAATGGCTGGAAACTGGGACATTCTGAGCTCTCATGAGATTAGTTTTGGTGAGTACACTGGGAGTACAGCTTCAGTGCACTCTTACATCTTCTCAATGTGTTTACCACTTAATGTTCATTTCATAAAATGAAAACTATGATTCTAACTGTCATAGTCAAGATGTTTCACCAAAATTCATGTTTCCAGAACTCTGAAATTTAACTATGATCTATGCAAAATTGAGTCTTGATAGTTTTATTGCAATTGCCTCTTATGTACCTTCACTTTTCACTGCTGCTTTTAAGAGAAAACTCTTGATATCAAAGAGGTCTTGGTTTTGAAAGGATCACAATATTGCTTGTCTTTCCTTCTTTCAACAAATAAGGTTAATAGTATGAACGACTGTTAGGGATTATGTACAACCTGTCTTCTTCTTTTTCTATGGTCTTTACAGGTTGCTCAGTGTGTCACCACTGTGACTGCAAAAGTCTGAAAACTTTGATTCTTTAAGATTCATCACGAATGCACAACCACTGTTTTTTAGCTCACACTTGTGCTGACTGATGATGAAATTTGAGTCACATGTTCAGAGGGAGAGTGGTCTCCAATTTCCACAGAGGAGCCTGAGACCCTGTGTGAAATCTAATGCAAGTACTACAGTCTTGACTACTTATATTGGTCCTCTCTAGTCTAACATCAGTGACCATTTGGGTGTGCTTAAATATGTAATCATTTAATACATAGATTTGTGTAACCCAGTTGGATTTCTGAGCACAAAGAAAAGATTACATTAAATAAGGGGTGACCAAGAAATACCAAAAGGCCATTTCTACTCATGAGGTTCTGAAACTCTGAATGTGGAGAGTTGTACACCAAGGAAAAAACATTCCTCCAGAAATTCCCATAGACTACAGTCTCTTGGGAATTTTCTGAGTTGTGTTTTATCTTTGAGAATTTCCCTTCAAACTGAAATGTGTTTCTCTTTAGCCTTCACTGGAAGCCAGAATGCAGCAACACCTCTGAAAGCATCATGATTTGGGACAAGATTCTCAGAATACCTAAATGCCTAATTTGTCCTTGATTCTTTAGGAGATAGATTCCCAAATAATTTTAAAAACCTCAACCTTATACTGTCTCTTTTTTTGAGAAGGTTAGAGAAATCCTGCAGAGAACTACTTCATGCAGATGAAAACTTTGCATTTTTGTAGGAGTCAGGAAAAAATATAGAGGGAATCCTTGAGGAATATTGGGGAAGGAGTTCAGAAAATGCAAAGTGCAGTAAGAAAATTCCAAAAAGTATTATTAAATGCTTAAAGGCCTGTGATGCCTGTGCCATAGCTTATATAGACCAAAAGAAAAATTTGTTTAGCATTTTACATCCATTTTTTCCAGTGGCTTTGTGCCAAACCCTCCCAAAATACTTAAAAACATGAGCCTCGGAATTGCTTCTAGGCTCTGTTACAGCCCTCAGAGACTGACAGAAATCTTTCAAAAAGTGTGATTCTCTAAGAAATAAAAAAGAAAAAGAAAAAAAAAAAACACACAGAAAATGTGATGTGAAAGTTTTACATTAAGAGGATAATAATTACATTGAGTAATACCCACTGTGTGTTAGACACTTCATTAGATACTTCATAAGGACAAAAGTCTTTGCTCCAAGGAGCTCACAATCTCATGACTTCAAATACAACCCTAATGTTTTATTTATTTCCTTTGTTTTGAGTCTTACTGTGACTTTAAACATGTTATCAGCATAGCTGAAGATTAGGAGTTTGAAGTATATAAATATGTATTTGAATGATAACAGTATTTTTAGTCTAAAGACTTTTATCTCAAGACATTTGATAATAATTACTCTATAAATAAATATCACACTGCTAGATAATTACAAGCAATTTAATCTGAATGATTAATTTGTGGGCTTAGTTAATTAAACTTCCCTGTCCAAGCAATGCCTTGCCTATATTCAAATCTAAAAAAAAAAAAAAGGAATAACAGGACAAAATAACATTAATTCTAGGACAGGGCTTTTCATGACACTGACTCAGAGCAGTTGACCACACTGGAAAACCAGGGCCAGAGCACACTTTGAAGGAACTCTGTAATGCTAAAGGGGAAAAACATCTGTTATGCTGGCATTTATTAGTGTTGAATGCAAAACTGCTCTCTGGGGTATTATTAAGTTGGAGACAAACATGTTCACATCTTTGCTCTCATACAGCAGGGAGCATACGTTTTGGTTCAGGACCTTCTGCTTTTTTGTGCTTGCTGTTTAAAAGAGGAATAACAATACGTGTTATAGTATTAAAATAATTTGGATCGCGCTGTCTCCTCCTCTAAAATAAATCTTAAGTCTTGTTTCACCTGCTTTCAAGTTTCCTTGTGAGAATCAGGTAGCGTACACAGCACATATTGAGAATGGTGGGCCACCACAATAAGGGAGGACAATGGCAACATTCAACATCATCAAAAAAAAGTGACTGCAGATCGTCTTTACATGGTAGCTCATAGAGTAGAAGGTAAGATTCTGGGAATGGTAGCCTTGTCACCAAATAGGTACTCAACATAAAAGGTGGTCCCTATGCCTAACAGTGGTCCCCAGTAGACGGCTTCCTTCTCAAGTATGTATTCTGGCCAAATCCATAAACTTAAAACGTAAGACTGAACTGCAGGCATGAAATTAAGAGAAGTCCTGCTGCAGAAGAATATCTAAAAATACCTCACCAAACCCTCAAGAAAAGCCCCATGCTGATTTGGAAAGACTGCAAGCCATCCCTGTGTTAGTCCGTTTCTAGAGGCCAATGCTCAGTTCCTGACTTTGACTTGGGTGCCTTAGACCTGTTCCAAAAAACCATAGAACCATGGGTGGCCCCTATCAGAAAAGTATGTAAGGAAAATGTTGGTACAGTGCCATGATGCTCTTAGCATGCCTTTTGCAGCACCAGTGTCCCTGGAACTGTGGGAACTGTGATTCTCTAAACACTAACCCTAAGGTTTCTCTGCATGACATACTGAAGATGAGGCTTAGGTCGCACAGCACTGTTGGTGGTCCAGATGAAAAAGGTGTGAAAGGGCAATACTGGTGCAGTGCCATGCTACCCTTGATATGAGCAATACTGGTGCAGTGCTGTGCTATCCTTGATATGCCTTTGCAGCACCAGTGTCGCTGAAGCTGTGGGCTTTGTGGACCTCTGAACTCTAACACTAAACCTAATCTGATTGGATCTGAGGCTGCGGTTACCAAAACCCTGAATGGCCCAGATGGGAAAGGTGTGGAAGGAGCAATGTTGGTGCAGTGCCATGCTCCCATTGGCATGCCTTTTGAGGCACTAGTGTCCCAGGAGCTGAGGGCTTTCTGGATAGCTGAACACAAACCCTAATATGGATGGACCTGCGGCTTTAAGTGCATATTGCCATGAGTGGTCCAGATAGGAAAGGTGTTGAAGCAACAGTGTTGTTTCAGTGCCGTGCTCTCCTTGCCATTCCTCTTGCAGCCTCAGTGTCCCTAAAGCTGAGGGCTTCATGGATCTCTGAACCCTAACCCTAAGTGTAATTCTAACCTAATCCGGATAGATCTGCAGCCTTATGTGCACATTTCCACTAGTGGTCCATATTGGAAAGGTGTGGAAGGGGAAATGTTGGTGCAGGGCTGTGCTCTCCTTGTCATAACTTTTGCAGCACCAGTGTTACTGGAGCTGAGGGCTTTGTGAATTTCTGTGTGAAGGAAACCCTGTTGTTTTCGCATTATTGCGGATGGGGCTTTGTAATGTTAAGGCTTTGCAATATTAAAGATTTAAGATCAATATTAAAGCTTTAAGATCAATATTAAGGCTTTGCAATATTAAGATTTTTCAACACTGGGGCTCGGGCTAAGCTACTAAGAGAACAAAAGAAAGGTTTTGGGATACCATAACTTTGAAAGACACACTCTGTGGTTAAAGGCAATGTTATCTCTGAATAAAAGTCATACTCTGTGGTTAAAAATAATAGTATCTTTGCGTAACCTATGAAACTAAGCAGGTGCAGGCTGGTTAAACAGTAAATTGGGGTACCACGTGCCTGCCAGAGAATTATGAAATTGAACCATAAAAGGAGATTAATAGAGAAAGAGGAGTACAAAATCGAGACAGGGGAGATGTAAACAGAGGCGGAACAGCTAGCATGTTAGATTATACGCATCGGATAGGCTGTAAACCTTGGAGTACCCAACCAATGGGGAAACAAGGGAGGCAACTTGCATACGGGATAGGAAATATAAATTATAGTTCTGATTTTGGTCTGTGTGCCTACTTGCTAGGACACGCGTTTTTTGCAAAAGAAGTTACATAAATAGCTGCTTTACCAGTGTGCCTACCCTGAGCTTTTACAAGAGAAGATTTATGTAGGGACCATTTCTCACAGTCTGGGGGCTTGGATCAAGGCATTGCTGAGGGGATCTCCACTCCTGAAGGACGGGGAGATGCATCCCTTTGATTCCAACATCCTTGTGCGGAGTCAACAGGGGTTGATTAAAAGTGACTACTGACTAAATCCTAAGACCATTTTTATAAGGTAGACTCAGTGAACCAGAGGGGAGAAAGACATAGAGGGAAAAGTAGGCACCACTGCAACAACCAGGCAAATCCGTATACAGACCAAGGTAAGAAAATTGGAATTTAAGTACTACCTTGGTGGTTGGGACATTCTGAGAGACCTGAGTGAGTGTGGTTGTTTGAGATGTACAAATAAGTACGAAGCAAGTGCGGACTTTGGATCCATGTTTCTGTTATTCCGCAAGGAATACAGCTGTAAAAGGACAAAGCGTAAGGACTTGTAAAAAGGAAGTCTTGGGAAACAGAATGGGGCCTAAAAAAAAAATAAGCCTAAGGAAAAGAGAGGAGATGAGGGAAATCATCCCAGGAAAAACATTTCTCCAGGAAGACTCTTAGAGAGGGTGTTGAAAAAAAGAATAAAAATAGAAAGACATGTCTTATACAAAAGGAAAGACAGGATAAAGATGATACAGTACTGTTGTTTTATATGGACAAAGAAAAGTACTCAACCACTGGCCGTTTTTTGGCCAAAGTATGGGGCTGAGGAAACATAAGAATGCCAGGCCTTAAATCTTTATATAAATGTCAAGGGGTGATGGGTTAAAACTTAATAAGCAGAAGTTCATGTTAAATAGATATAAGGAAGAAGTTATTTACCGTGAGGGTGGTTAGAAACTAGAAAAGGTTGCCTAAAGAAGTGATATATGTCCTGTTCCTGGCAGTATTCAAGGCCAGGTTGGAAGGAAACTTGGGTGACATGGTTTAGTGTGTGAAATCCCTGCCCATGGCAGGGGGGCTGGAACTAGATGATCTTAAGGTCCTTTCCAACTCTACCTATTCTATGAATCTATAATTCAGTGTTAAGGAACATTTCTCACAAGAAGAGCCTCATTAGGCACCAGATACATTTGAATTAGGGTTAGGGTTAGAGTTAGGGTTAGGGTTCAGAGATATACAAAGACCTCACCTCCAGGGACACTAGTGCTGTAAAAGGCATGCCAAAGAGAACACAGCAATGCACCAACATTGCCCCTTTTGCATCATTCCCATCTGGACCACTCAAGGCAATGCGCAATTTAAACCTCCAATAAATTCAGGTTGAGTTTAGGTTTAGGGTTAGAGGTAGAGTTAGAATTAGGTTTAATGTTCAGAGATTCACAAAGCCCTCAGATCCAGAGACACTGGGTCTGGAAAGGGCATGCCAGGGGGAGTATGGTACTGCAACAACATTGCCTCTTTCACACCATTCGAATCTGGACCACTTACAGGAACAGACACATGAAGCCTCAGTTCCATTCTGGTTAGGGTTAGGGTTCAGAGACCCACAAAGTCCTCAGTTCTATGAAAAGGGAATACCGAGTTGAGCACAGTACTACACCAACATTGCTGCTTCCACAATTTTCCTACCTAGACCACCCATGATAATGTACATCTAAAGCTGCAGATGCTTTCTAAATGAGGTTAAAATTAGGGTTAGATTTAGGTTTACAGTTAGGATTAGGGTTCAGAGATTCACAAAACCTTCAGGTACAGGGACAGTGGTGTTACAAATGTCATACCAAGGAGAACATGGCACTACACCAACATTGCCCCTTCCACACAATTCCAATATGGACCACTAATGGCAATCTGCCTGTAAAGATGCAAATCCATTAGGATTAGGGTTAGGGTTGAAGTTAGGGTTACGGTTCAAGTATCCAGTAAGCCCTCAGTTCCAGGGATGCTGGGGATGCAAAATGCATGCCAAGGAGATTTCAGCACTGCACCAAAATTACTCATTCCACACCATTTCAATTTATACCACTAATGGCAATGTCCATGGAAATCCACAGGTACATTTGGATTAGAATTAGGGTTAGGGTTAGGGTTCAGAGATCCCTGAACTCCAGGGGCACAGGGGCTAAAAAGGGGATTCAAAGGACAGCACAGAACCAACACTGCGCATTTCACGCATTTCCCATCTGGATGACTCATGGCAATATGTACGTAAAGGTGCAGATCGATTTGGATTTGGGTTAGGGTTAAAGTTACAGTTAGGGTTAAGAGATCCTCCCACAACTTTGGGAACACTGGTGCTCCAAGAGGAATGCCAAGAAGAACCCGGTACTGCACCAACATTGCTCCTTTCTTGCCATTCCAATCTGGTGCACTAATGGTAATGTGCATGTATATCTGCAGATCTATTGGGATTATGGTTACGCTTAGAGCGAGGGTTAGGGTTAAGAGATTCACAAAAACCTCTGCTTTAGGGACACTGCAGCTGCAAGTGGCATGCCAAGGAGAACACTGCATTGCACCAACATTGCGTCTTTCACACTTTTTCAATGTGGAACACTCCTGGCAATGTGCATGCAAATCTGCAAATCCATTTGGATTAAGGTTAACATTAGTTAGCGTTAGGGTTCAGAGATGCACAAAACCCTCAGCTCCTGGAACACTGGTGCTGAAATAGACACACCAAGAACAGCACAGCACCAACATTGCCCCTTTCACATATTTGGCATCTGGACTACTCATGGAAGTGTGCACATAGTCACAGATCCATTCTGATGAAGGTTAGAGTTAGGGTTAGGATTCAGAGATTCACAAAGCCCTCAGTTTAAGGACAGAGAAGCTGCAAAGGGCTTGTGAAAGAGAGCACAGCACTACACCAATATTACTCCTTATACACCATTCCAATCTGGACAGTCATGGCAATGTGCATGTAAAGCCGGAGATTCATTCAAATTAGAGTTAAGGTTAGCGTAGATCTCTGAATCCTAACCCTAACTCTGACCCTAACCCTAATCTGAATGGATATGCAGACTTGCATGCATACTGCCATGAGTGGTACAGATTGGAATGGTGTGGAAGAGCAAAGTTGGTTCAGCGCCATGCTCTCCTTCGCTTGCCCTTTTCAGCCCATCTGTCCCTGGACTTGAGGGCTTTGTGGATCTCTGAACTCCAACTGTAACTCTAACCCTATCCCTAATCAAAATGGATCAGTGGATATATGTACACATTGCCATAAATGACAAGATTGTAATGGTGTGGAAGGGGCAATGTTGGTGCAATGCCATGCTCTCCTTTGCATGCATTTTGCAGCCCCAGTATTCCTGGAGCTGAGGGATTTTTGGATCTCTGAACCCTAACCCTAACCTTAACAATAATCATAGGCCTAAACTTAATCCGAATGGTTTTGCAGCTTTAAAAGCATACTTCCATGAGTGGTCCAGATTAGAAAGGTGTGGAAGAAGTAATGTTAGTGCAGTGCCATGCTCTCCTTGACATGCATTTTGCAGCACCAGTGTCCAAAAAGCTGAGACATTGTGGATGTCTGAACTCTAATGCCAAACTCTAACCCTAACACTAATCTGAATAGCTCTGTGGATATATGTGCACATTGCCGTGAGCGGTAGAGATTGAAAAGGTGTGGAAAAGTTCATGTTGGTGCAGTGCCATGCTGTCCTTTGCATGCCCTTTTCAGCCCCTCTGTCCATGGAACTGAGGACTTCGTGGATCTCTGAACCCTAACCGTAGCTCTAACCCTAACCAAAATCTGAATGGATCTGCTGCTTTACATGCACATTACCATGAGTGGTCAAGATGGGAAAGGTGAGAAAGGGACAATGTTGGTGAAGTGCCATGTTCCCCTGGGCATGTCTCTTGCAGAACCGTGTCCCTAAAGCTGAAGTCTTTGTGGATCTCTGAACTCTAACCCGAACTCTAACCCTAAGCCTAAGACAAATGCATCTGCGAATTCACATGCACATTGACACAGAATCATAGAATCATAGAATACTTAGGGTTGGAAAGGACCTTAAGATCATCTAGTTCCAACTTCTCTGCTAAGGGCAAGGACACCTTGCACTAAACCATGTCACCCAAGGCTCTACCCAACCTGGCCTTGAACACCACCAGGGATGTAGCATTCACAACTTCCTTGGGCAACCCATTCCAGTGCCTCACCACATTTACAGTAAAGAACTTCTTCCTTATATCCAATCTAAACTTCTCTGTAAACAGAGTCTCTAAACCTAAACATAGCTCTAACTCTAACCTGAATTGATCTGTGGATTTACCTGCACATTAACGTGAGTGGACCAGATGGGAAAGGTGTGAAAAGGGTAATGTAGGTGCAGTGCCATGCTCTCCTTGCCATGCTTCTTGCAGCACCAGTGTCCCTAAAGTTCAGTGCTTTGTGGATCTCTGAATCTTAAGTTTAACTTTAACCTAAAGGTAATCCGAATGCATTTGGGGATTTATGTGCACATTGCCATGAGAAATCCAGATGGGAAAAGTGTGAAAAGCACAATGTTGGTGCAGTGTCATGCTCTCCTTGCCATATCTCTTGACGCAGCAGTGTCCCTAAAGCTGAGTCAGGAAGTCTCTGAACCCTAAGACTAAATCTAACCACAAAACTAATCCGAATGCATCTCTGAATTTACGTGCACATTGCCATGAGTGGTCAAGATGAGAAAGCTCTGAAAGGAGCAGTATTGGCACAGTGCTGTGTTATCATTGGTATGTTTCTTGCAGCACCAGAATCCCTAAACCTCAAGGCTTTGTGGATCTCTGAACCCTAAACCTAACCATAATAGTAACTCTAACCCTTACCTCAAACCAAACGGATCTGCTACTTTACTTGTGCACTTAGTGAGTGGTCCATGCAGGAAAGATGTGGAAGGGGCAATGTTGGCACAGTGCCATGCTCTCCTTATCGTGCCTTTTGCAGCAACATTATCTCTGGAACTGAGGGCTCTGTGGATCTCTGAACCTTAACCCTCATCACAATCCGAATGGATCTGCAGCTTTAAGCGCACATATCTGTGACTGGTTCATATGGGAAAGGTGTGCAAGCAACAATGTTGCTGCAGCGTTGTGCTCTCTTTGGAATGACTTCTGACGCACCAGCGTCCCTGGAGTTGAGGGCTTTGTAGAATCTTTAACCCTAAACCTAATTCTAACCCTAATCTGAATGATCTGTGCCTTTTTGTGCACATTGCCCTGAGTAGTCCAGATCTGAAAGGTGTGAAATGAGCAATGTTGGTCCAGTGCCCTGCTCTCCCTAAGATGACTTTTGTAGCGCTACTGTCCCTGGAACTGAAGGCTTTATGGATCTCTGCATCCTAAACTAACTTTAACCCTAACTTCAATGCAAATGGATCTTCAGTTGTACGTGCTTTGAGTGGTTTATGTGGGAAAGGTACGGAAGAGGCAATATTGGTGTAGTGCTGTGCTCTTCTTGGGATGCTTTTTTCATCACACTTTTCAGTGTCTCTTGAATTGAGGGCTTTATGGGTCTCTGAGCCGTAAGCCTAATCCTAAGCCTAACCCTAACCTTAACCTTAATTGGTCTGCTGCTGAGGCAACCAGCACTATAGTTGTCTTAGATGGCAAAGATGTTGAAAAGGCAATGTTGATGCATTGCCGTCTTTCTGTTTGCTGCTTCTTGCATCACCAGTGTCCCTGTTTGTGTAAGAAGAATAAATCTAATTTTTCAATCGTCTAATATGAGGCTCAGCAAAATCTGATTCATGTCCTGTCCTCGCTCCAGTGGGCAATTTCTGCTGTAGAAATGAGACTAGCAATCTTTAAAATACATCATTCTATTGATAGAAGGCCACTAGCTTCCTTTTCTGTCTTCTTTTGGGTGCATATTCTGGTGTATGTGAGGTCTCTAGTACTAACTCCTGTCTCAGCTGACCCACTGTTTTAACAATACTGTGTAAAATATACAGTAGCTCATACACTGGCCTCTTCTAGTCATTCATTTTTTCAGATATATAGGGAAACACCAGTTATTCCCCATTTTCTTTCATTCTTTGGGCGGTTGCAAGCATTGATCTGTGTGTTTCAGCAATGACAGTTTTAGTCAATTTTTTGATGAGGAAGCAAAAGAGAAGGGGAATAGATTTTGTTGTCAGTGTTTTTTCTTATTGAAAAAAATACTTACTTTCAAGTAATATTGTTCCTCCTCTAGGTTTTTTCTTAGCAATACAAAAATAAATGTTCTGGACACAAAGTAAGATCTTGCACTGCTTTTGTCACTAAAATTGTACCAAAATTAAATATAATCTTTCAAAAACCACCAAATGATCAACTTTCTTAAAGGGGAGCATGGGCATTTTTAGTCAATGGCAGAGGAAAAGATCAGATTTTGTTGTTATACATATCAGATCAAACGTAATATTCTATGCTTCTTAATAAGATATGAACTTCATTATTGTGTGTAATATAAAAAAATATATTAAAGTTGGTGTGAAATGTTTGATTATTCTCTAAGTGATCCTTGTCATTGGCACACATGTGCACAACTCCTAAAATGAATGTCAGTGGATCTCCAGGGGCACCACAGGAAATTTCAAAAAGTACCATCCTTACGGAGAAATTTACTTACTTGTTTTGGCAATGAGTCTGTGCAGTGTAGCTTATTGAAACTTAGAAGAGCAGAAAGGTATTTTGAATGCCAGGCATTCAATGAATGAGACATTCAATGAATGAGATATGAAATGAATTTCATGTGGATCAGCTCCCTGGAGGATTGTCACAATAGATAAGGCAAAGTGAATAGATGCTACATTAGTTCATGTATATTTCTGAGTAGCTGAGCTAATAAGGGAACCATAACTTCACTTTAGGACACAAGGCTGCTATATACTGTCCTCCTTTGATCTGTTCTCCCACTGCAGCAAACTAGAAAATATAATAAAATTTCCTAAACACATGAAGGAAGAAAAACAGTGAAACCCTGTAAAACATACAAAATATTCTGCCAGAAACACCTTTTATTAACCCTTTTAAAGAGAAAGGTGCCAGGCATACTTTTTATTTCTAGTCCTCAACTTGCATAAACTTTTTTCAATTATTTGTACGTGGGACAGCAGTAAAAACTTTGTGTGTGACAGACTGTGCTTGTGTTTTAGAAATTCTTCCTTTTAACTCTTATTGAGAAGACGATATGGAGACACCTCAGCTGGAACTGCAGTAGATCAGCATACTTTGTTCAGACATTGACTCATTTATTTTCTCAATACAAGATTAATTTTGCAATGAATGGAATAATGCTGAGGTGTTGCTTTTCACCAACTGTCCGTAGTTGAGTACTACAGGGGCTGTGTGGGAACAAGAAGGGTGGAATGTGCCATATGAGGACATTGATCCAGGATTCTCAGTGTGGAAAGACGAAGTAGTGGGGGCTTTCTGGGGTTTTTTTGCTGCTCCCCCAGATTCCTTTGACTATTAATATTGCCTCTGTGCATGACACACACCTCTCAGCTGCTCCAAGGGACCTTTGACCTTTTTGAGTGGAAAAATACACAGCTACACAACTGCTTACTCATAAAAGTGATTGTATTTTCTGAGGTATTCACACATACTAATTTCTCATATTATTCATTTTCTATAAATTCAAGGTGAATTATGGACTGAAACTTTTATTGAAAATTTCATGACTATCATTTTTCTTTCAAAAAATTTTTTTTTGTGTCCATTTGTTTTGATTCTTTTCTGCATCACAGAAAAAAACCTAGCAGAGAGTGCATTGGATGTGATTTAGATTCTGAGGTATTTTGTAGCTCAGCATTATGGCTGGCAAATAAAGGAGAGATAGTGCATGTGTTATTACAGCCTCTAATCTAAATGCCAAATAAGTGACTACTAAGGAAATCACTGTCTTTGCATTCAGAGATAAAATTGCATACCATCACCACTTTTGACCGGCTTCCTGTTATGATTAAGTAACGGGGGGAGAGCACACCTTATAATATCTATTTTTTATTTAATACAAAGCTTTCAACAAGTGGATTCTGGAATAGTCGCAATTGGAGTAATCACAATGTAAATAAAAATAAATTCAATTTTCAAACTGTTTGCATACATACAAGTTAATAGAGTATTGGTTGAACCTTCTTTTGTGAATGCTCCCTGAAAGACAGTATGTTCTTTGACTGAATAAAAGCACAATGAAAGATGATTAAACACTGATTTTTAGGTAAAAGAAAATAATATATAAATGAAAATCCTCTTTGCTTTCAAAAAAATGAGGTCTGGAAAGCTTTTGAAATCAAGTTCTGAAATGAGAACTCTCCAGTAAGTCATAATTTGTGAGATGAACAAATTGCTCCATATCACTAGCCTATTTTATTGGTAATAAGATGATGACATTATAGTAGCTATTGCCCACAATATTCTTACTACTGTAGACTGAGAATTCCCATTTCAGAAACAGTCCTCCAATGTATCTTAATTCTTATTCTGTGAATCTTTATTTGTTTTCTGGTTTATTTTAATAGATGAGTTTTCCCTGCTAACACAATTTTTACTTTTTTTCCCTGACATTTCGTATCACTTATCTCAGCTAAGTCAGGGAACAGGCAGATTTTTGCTTGCAAGGCTCCCAAGCCTTTGTTTCCCAAGTCATATGAGTTAGTTTGTTCTAGTACAGAAAACCACAATCCAGGCTCCCATACCTGCTTCCAATATAACTTAATAACTTTAATGGACTATTTCTCTGGGTAATTAACTGCTGTGTGGGGAATTTGCACGTATCTCGGTTGACAAAGTTTCTGCAGTGTTCCATTTTAACAGTGCATAAAAAGCCCCAAAGACCTTGTGAGTGACAACTGTAGGAGAGGTCTTTGTGGTTACACAAATAGAATTTTAATGTACATAAAATTTGCTATAAAGTTGCTGCTTTTCTTTTCTTTAATGATTACTTAGGCTCTCCAAAGTGTATGTACAAATCAGTGCCAGAATAGGCTTGCTTGCTTGCATAGCAGTGCGGCATTTCTTCTTTTCCTGCACCCCAGCACAGATGGTTCATTACACAAGGAGCCCCAGGAAACTCTGCCCTATTAATCCCACAGGTATTTAGAGTCTCTAAACTAGTGCCATCAGAAATGGAGGAACCTTAAGACTGAAGCATAGTGTAACTCCATTTTGTTCAAGGAGCAGTCCCACTCAGGGGCAGTCCCAGGCTTCTGCTAGCCCATCGTCCCTCAGAAAGATTAATCGCTGTGATGAGGATTTGGTCCTTTATTTTTCTGATGTAACTTTTTTCCCTTATTATCAGTGGTCCTGGCTTTCTAGGCCACAACTATTCACGCTTGTTCATTTTTCACTGATCTAGTAGTTGCATTGAAATTAGTTCTCCAATAACAGTGTCACCTTTCTGGGGGCCACTCTACAAATAGCTGTTAACTAACATACACACAAGCGGGTAGGTATATAAAAATAGAAACAAAGATCTTTAGGAAAACAAAGGGATTCTTTGTTCTAAGAGGATTTTCTTTTGTTTCTCTACTTAAAATTTAGGAGATACGAATATTATTGAGGAATGAACTAAACAAAACAAGTAGTTAAAATTTTCTGCTGTCCTGGGGATGAGCTTTTTTGATGACCCTGGCTCTGAAGTTCCCTATTTTTCAAAATCCATCCTTTTTCTGTGCTCACAGTGTTAAGCACGGGATTCTTATGATTCATGGGTTACTGTCACTGCGTGCGTCTGCTAATGAAAAACATATAGGATACAAGCAAATGTGCAGTAACTTGGGTGCCTAATAGCTTGGAAAACAGACATTCATTTGTCACGTTCCTCATGGGGAGCAGCTGACAGCCTTGTGTCAGCCACACCTTGTTCTCTAATGAAACTAATCTTGTTTTATTGCTGCTTTCTCAGATAGACAGGTACAGCTCAACTTGGATCATGCTTTTTTTGTTGTTGTTTCAGATTGGGGATTTTTTGTTGTTTTGCTTTCAGTACAAAAAAGCATGTCATCCCTGACCTGCTTAGCCATCTCCAGCGTACAGTGTAAGGTTACTGGGATAGCGTATGTGACAAAAGAAAGATCTTAAAAACATCAGTAGTACAAAGCATTTTCCTTGCCAACAATGTGTTAGAAAGGTGGACTTCAAATCAGGCATGTGGTGGTAGTAGTATGGAGCATGCATGCAATGCAGGATGTCCTAAGAGTTGTGAGATCAACTCAGCTTTGCTCAGCCATGCCAACAGCCAGTATCTTAAGATGCTGACATGGCTCAGCTTGATAGGCTAAAGAAATGTAACTGCTTTGATAAGGTTAAAGGCGGAATCCAGGCAAGAAGAGAAAACAAACCAAAACACTGCTTAGAAGCTCGACTGCATACCTTAGCAACACGCTGATGGCTGACAACACAACCAGCGCAAATCACCTTTCCTCCAGAAAAAAAAAGATTAACAAGTCCTGTGTTAAAAAGGAATCAGTTGGTCTCTACATCTTCCCTGCTCTATCTGGTGTCAAGCAGTGACACCAACAAAACCAATTACACTGCTTTTCCTTCCTGTATCATAAGGCCTGTCAGTGTTGTGGGGATGACAACTTCTCAAGAAGACACTGACTCCAAAATGCAAAATCATATCCTGAATTTAAAACTTTCTGCTGGAGCAGAACACAGCAAGTACATGAAGGGCTTTTAAAGACCTTTTTGTGAAAGAAACAAAGCAGTGATTTATTGCGAAAAAGTTCATAGAGCTTTAGATAAAATTGGAAGCCCACTTAAGTCAGTGCAAGGGTCTTCATGCTAAGACCTTTGATACATTGGTTGCAAATCCCTTATTGTATGTACACAGTTCAAGTCTGCCCTTAAATGTTTGAAAGACTACATCAATATCAGCCTATTGACTCTTGTTTTTAAATGAAAGCTAGTTGTTTTCTGAATAAATTATTGACACAATTTTGCTCTTGAAATTACTTTTGTCTACTTTGATGCCTTAACAACAACAACAAAAAAACGCCAGAATTTGTCATCAGTAGCCATCCACCACACAATGCAACATATATACAAACGGCATAGGCATTATTGGGCATCTGCCACTACCAGTTACGGGAACTAAACCTGTCCATGATGTTTCATTAATTTCTGTTTTCAGCAAAGTTTGCTTCCTTTGTGCTATTTCTATGTTTGGTAGTCTGCAAAGAATCACAAGCAAAGAAACCAGATGCTTGGCATAGGCCAGGTTGAACTTTGTGGGACCTGACCCTTATCCCTTGTCTGACAGAATATGGTACATGGAGAAATTATAACCAAAAATAGGCTGCTAAGATTTAAAAAATTCCTGATTGAGTGAGAAAAAAAGTTAGGTATCTAAACAGCTGCTAAATTAAAGCATAATTAAGTGTTTGAGGTGGTGGGATACAGAAAACAGGATGGAGAATGGCTAGGAGTACCTCAAGATAGGCAGGAATTTTTAGGGAACTGCACATAAGTTCAAGCAAGCGCAACCTGACTTGGAATAACTAGTGGGCAATACAGTACCTTCTAGAGAGCAAAGTGATGAAAACCTGAGCTCTTGGACTGGACTTGACAAAAATACATGAAAAAAAATAATGTATTGGTAGAGATTCAGTGATTCATGCTAACCCACTTCAAATAGGTCTGTGATGTGAAAATACTTATGAAACAACCCCAAGTAACTGAAAATGTAGATGATTAAGTCCTTTAAAAAAAAAAAAACAAAAAAAACCCCATAAGAAATGCAAGGCAAAACTGTGGATTGGAACTACAATGCATGGGATCACACAGTGCTGTATTTTGTTCAGTATTATGTTTTTAGATGCGGCCAAATCACTGACATTTCTGAGTTATGGTAAGGTGTCATTAATCATTCTGGAGTATAATTTGGGAGAGGAGCTCTTTTTTATAACTTCTTATATCAATAAGAATTTCATGTAGTGTTTTTATACTGAATGATCAGATTAAATTCAGAGGTCACAATGCTATATCTAGCCTATTCAGGCTAAGTTTGATGAAAAGCTTTAGGGGCTTGCTTGGTTGGATTTTTTGCTTATTGCCTTCTTGCAATGGTTATTGTGGTGCAGGAGTGAATGCAAAGATAAGTCCTTTCACTCAAATTGATAAGTCTTAATTTTGACTGGTTTTTCTGCTGGAAACTCTGAATCAAAGCAGGTGATTTTGTCCCCCATAGATCCAAGGGAACCAGAAACTGCAGCTAACCACGAATTTGAGTTTTAAGAACAAATCTGGGGGAATATGGCCCAGAAGGAAATTATTCATGTTTTGTTGCCTTCAATCTTAAAGTTACAATGGTTCATATATTACATAAAGCAATTGTATCTCTGAAATGCAGAGAGATATATATATATATAATTTGCTGACAGCCAGCGTACCATGCTAGCCTTCAGAAAGGAGGCTGGGCATCTAGTAAGAGCTGATTTCATAATTTGAAGGACAACCTTGTTACTACTTCAGGCAAAGAAAAAAACAATTCATACACTGAATTTTTGGTGGGCATAGCCATTTCAGGGAGAGCATCCTTTAGGGAAGCTTGGTTGAGATGCCACATCACATTTTGTTGGGCAGTCTAGGCAGCAAGGGAGTTACAGTTCAGGACAGAATGATGTTACCTTGTCAACTAAGGTTATTTAACTAGTTTTCTAGCGTTTCCCTGTAATGTAATGACTCTTTCAATGTCAGCACTTGAATGTCTTGAAGATCAGTCTGTCTTCTCACCCAAGAAAACACTGCTAGGGCCCACATCATGTTTATCAAAATGTTTATGTTTCGTTTGGTCTCTAATTTCTCGCTACATAGAAAAAAAATGATTGAGGAAATGGTCATTAGTCTAAGTTTCATTTGTTTCTTTTATTTAAGTTCTTACTGCTTCAAAATACTGTGTTTATATGTATATATCATTAAATTGTTTGGTTTTCTTTGAATGTAGCATGTTCCCACGTTGTTTTCCTATAGTAACCATTAAAGCAGTGATATAATTATGCCTAAGTGTGAACTCTTCAGAAATGTTTCAGTATAGAAATTTTTATATTGGCCACTAACACTCCTGGACTATATTGCAATGCTGCCGCTTGTTTTGTAAATAGACTTGGTCAAGTAATTTCATTGCTCTGTGCGTGTTTTTCCTTTTGCAAAATGCAGGTAAGGGCGTTTGTCTCTTTTGCTGATGCAAAGTGCTTTGTTGAGCAAATTAATATACATACACACACAGTAATAAAGGCTTGGCCTAATCACAGCTGAGGGATTCAAGGTGAAAGTATAATTTAGACTGCAAAAATTAATGTGGAAATGTAGCTAGTGACTTATTGAAACACATTTATCAAAAATATAAGATGCAAAAGTGCTGACTGGGTTTAATTATCTGGGAATTTTAGCTGGGACCCTGGAGATCTCCAACACGAATTCTTGCTTCTGAGAATAACTTAATTTTAGAAGTAATCACAATTTCCTTCTCTTGATTTGTGTCATTCTTTAGGTACATAAATGCATGCACAACTATGAAAATTAATAAAAACAACTGTCAGGAGTAGGGAGGGCCAGTCACATCAACACACATTTTTTATTCCTTTTTTTAATAATCCTTTAGAAAATCCCTGTTTATTTGCCCAATCCTGTGCATTCGTAGGGCCCATATACCACTTCTCACTGTAGCAAAATTGCAGTATTATGGCACTTACATTTCCCATTAATTGTAACGAGGCAGCTGTATAAGCATTTTGGAAAGTTTGTTCACTTTTGTGGGAACTTAGCTTAGCCTTCTTTACACTTTCATTTATTTAGCCAAGACAAAGAGGTTTCTGTAACTTTATTTTTGAATCTACCAACCCTTTTTCACTAAGTCAAGGCTTCTTCATTTTAAATTTATCAGTTCCCAGTTCCTGTTGATTTGATATATAACCAAATCAATGGTGTGATTTCAGAAGTAAGTCCAGGGTATTTAATTTCACATTGTACTTTGCCTAGATGCTAACATTCCTCCCAGGTTATGTCAGTGTTTTGAGCAGATGATTTTAAGAGTGTCTTGAGCTCTCTAGTGCAGCAATTGTTGGGGTTGTTTTTGATGATGCAGCATACTTCCGAAGGCTGTGAAACTGCCATTTAAAAAGGCATCAGCTACGTGTGTACCCAGAGGCACCTAAAAGCTTTATGAAGACTCTGGTTGTTGCATGTCAGATAATATTTCCAGAAGGAAAACAACATGAAAAGATTGCTTAAATGATCGGAAATGATTTAAGCATTGTTTCTGCTTAAAACAGAAATGATGAATAATGACATAGCACTAAGAATTTCTGAGCATTGAACCAGTAACAAGGCACACTTCTCAGATCTTCTCAAAGCCTGTCAGGAAAAAAAAACCACGTCAAAAACAAGTAGCACAGACTGGCCTTTTTTCTCCCAGTTTTGATCCTTTGCCTGCTACTTTGAAGAGTGAGTGGCATAATAGTTTGAATGAACTGTTAGCATTTTAATTATTTAAAAGGCCATCAGTATGAGGGAGGGCTAGGCTAAAACCTAGAGAAAAAATTTTAAAACAACCAGATAAGACAGGAACAAACTATAGGTAAACTTATAAAAGATAGCTGAAGTGGATGAATGCACCTTATGGAAGTGTGCTTGGAGACCACTGCCCTTGACTCATTCACCTGCCTATGGCATTGAAGAACTGTATTGGATCTAACCATGTTTGCTGTCTCAGCATTCATACCTCCTTATGTAATAGAATATAACTTGGTTTTATCTTATCTATTCATCTGCTGAGCCACTGATTTATATACAGTTACCTTTGCTAATTTTAGAAGCTGTATGGCAGGTGTTTTCTGAAGTAGAATGATGACCCACGGTTTTGATTTGTGGGATAGCAAGTGCCACTTTTAAGTGGAAAAGAGGAGTTAGTTTGGAAACCAAAGTATTTTATGCTTTTAACAAAATAAAAGAAATTTTAAAAAAATAATTTGTGACTAAATGGCATGGAACTAGTACTGGCACAAGAATGTTCAATAACTGCAGAACTAGATTTCCATATTGCTCCAGTGTATGTGGCATTCCTGCTCTGAAACTAGGCTGTCTGCATGCATAAGATCATGTTTTATGATAAAAGTAATGCAGCCTGATACCCTAAAATACTTTAAGACTACAGAGAGACAGAAGTTTATGTAGCATTTGAAAAGGCTTGCTAAAGACAATGCAAGCAAAGCAGCATGAAAAGTTCCCTTAAAGTATCAGACAGAAGTGTGCTATTACAGGCACAGTTTCAGAGTAGTAAAGTATGCATATCTGCGTGACTCCAGGATTTTCCTTTCTTAGCAATCCCTGTTAACTAAGTTTGAAAGTTTATTTGGTTTCCCCTTTAGACCCAAACAGCATTTTACTGAAAGAGATGCATAAAACATATGTATTTTCTAAAGCTTTCATATCCTGTATTTTGGATAGTTCCAATACACAGATTTAAGCAGCCAGTCTCAAGTTAAAATCATTTCTGGAACAACTCCAGAAGTCTGGGTGTTCAATGTCATTGCTTCAGCTCTGCCCCATCTAACTGCCACAGCTACTTTCTGTTTTCTTTCAAGGACTTGTTCTTGAAAAGGGCAATGGCTAGTGGAGAAATATTTCCCACAAGAAACAATAGCAGGGGGGATGAGTAGAAGGACTTGAGAGTTATTTAAATACTCAGGGAGAACATATATGACACAGAGGATGGGAAAGGCAGACAAGTGCAGGGTCATCAGCTGGAGGAAATGCTGGCTTCTGGGCAGCTGGCTTTTCAGAGAAGATCACTGCTTCGAAGGATATCAGATGCTTCAGCTGTAAGACTAAACACACAATATAAATCTTCCAGTATAAGCATTTGTGGTGTCTCTAACTGCATGGTTGCATTTCCACAGTTGTCATAATCTTCTCCAGATGAATCCTGGGTAGTTAAGAGTGAAGAACAGAAGAACAGCATAATGATTATGGTTAGTAGAGCACAGCATTAAACAATCAGTAACAAACTGTAAAACAACTGTGAAAGAGGGAGCTGGTAAGAGGATGCTGTTGCAATGCAATTACTTGTCTGTGCCTCTCGCTCCAAATGTTAGCATATATAAAGCACTATTTTGCTATTATACCTGCATTGCAGAAAACTAAGACTAACCAAAGAAAATCATTTCTCCATCCTTTTAAGTCATAGAACTAACCACAAGTAAATTTTGTAGTCTTTCCCTTTAGATTCTCTGGAATGGTGCAGTCTTCCCTGGGCTTTTGTTTTGGAGAAGTATCTGGGTCCTCGCCTGACATAGGAGTCACTGAAGGACCTTTGCAACTGGCCAGGACACACAGATCCTACCGAGTCTTTTAGGGAGTGACTTGACTTTTCCAGGAGAGCATCTCAGGTCGGGGTTTAGTGTGAGGTAACCACAGCAGTTTTGTAAGAATTTTTTAGGCATAGTAATGAAGAGCAGTTTGGTGTGAGTGTGAGTACTGTAGGGAAACAAAGTGGTATCTGGTAAATGGAGAATGAGGAAAGGCTGCAAATGTCACTGAAATGGAAGTATGATAAGTGAGGCATTGGAATTTGGGGAAGAATTTGAGAGATATAAACAGGAAATATGTTTCTTTGTTATATATATCTGGGTTGATGCTATGAGCATCCAATAATTTGTATTGCCATTTAATTAAAAAAAAATCATAGAAGGCCAGAGAGGTTTCTCTCTTTCATTCTTACTCTTTCTCATTAAATATCCCACAGGAGGAGTACGCAGGTATTTTTCTCCTTACGACTCATCTATATCTTAATCCTTCTATCATAGACTACTGCAGCTAGTAGCTTATGAATTTCTTTTTCAAGGTGAAGCTGCATTTCTTACAATGAAATTTAAAAATAGTCATGAACCCCTTCCATTTCCTCTCTGCTGAGCAATACTACACAGCTCAACAGGGTCAGTATGGTCATATCTTCCAGGCTGTAAAAGGAAGCTTGGTATGCATAGATTTTCTGCTGCTGAAAATGAAAACCTTGTCACTATATCTAGACTGCAGAACAGATGCTTCATGCAGCTCATCCCATACCCCCCAGCCTCCCATCAGTGCACAACAGAGGAGTGCACCATAGCTCCTTCCTGGCTGCTAAGTCCTCCCCCAGGGAAATCAGGACAAGGAAAACAGTGCACACCTGGGATTCTTCCTGACTTGTGAACCGCATGTGATCAGCACATATTGCCCATCCCATAGGACAGATATAACAGGCAGCGAGTGCACCCTGCGCTGTAGCTGTAACCCTGTGGTTCTGTGGCTTTGGAAGATTTCAGACTTCTGCTGATGCAGCTTTGCTATTTAAAGATGAATATGCACCTAGTGCCTGCATGCCTTGCCTTCCTTTCAGCTCAGTCCCTTGGCAGACTTGTATTGCAGGAACTTGATCTTGTTCAGCTGAAGCAAACTGTTCCAGACCTTAAATCAGAAATCTCCTGAATTTTTTGAAATTTTGCATCCTTAGGGGACTTGGAAATCAAACTAGCACCACATCTGTGATCAATGTCCTATGCATGCACAGAGCTGTGCATATACGCCCCTTCCCTACCAGTGCCTTTCTTTCCTGGAAGCTGCACCATCTCTGCCCAGTCTGGCAAACAGCTCCTCTGTCTCCTTACACTTCAGTCTAATGTTACATAAAGACTAGGATAGTCTCCTATATCTCATAGCCCACCAGAACAAAATAATACATAAAGGATAAGACATGCCTCCCACCTTGGACCCAAAACAAGATCTAGGACAGAAATATGGACTGGCATAGGAAAACTTGCCTATTTGCAAATTACCAAAGAAGAATGATGCCTGAGTGGGTTATCTGCCCCCTGCTTCCACTGCAGTGTTTTGCGATAAACATTTGTGTCAGAAAAATACTCTCTTCACTAGCTTTTTCACTAAGTTTTTTAGACTTAACAAAGGAGCAGGCACATTTGGGTCTGTGGTTGCTCCTTATTGCTTCCACGAGCCCATAACTGAATTTTCACAGGAAAAGCTGCCAGGACTGGGAAAATGTATTTATTTCTTGAAATTTCTGTCAACACTTGAATTCTTGCTGCAGCATATATGAATTTCTCATGGGAAGAGAGGTCAACTATTGTCTAGAAAAGTTCAGAAGTGGAATATGTTGCACCAAAGGGGATGCTGAGAGATGGAATGGCACTGAGTAATTGCACATATGTTGTACTTTTTGCACTTACCAAGAAACATGCCTTGCAGACCTTCTATGGAATGGAGATAATTAGGAAGTAAGAAAATTAATGACTGATCAATTAACCTACACATTGTTATCAAAATGAATTACTTAACACAGGATGGCACTCAGTGCAGCAGCTGCTGGTAATAACTATTTCATGCTCAGCTTGTTGAAGATGTGGGAGTGCTGTGACATTCAGAGGGCCCTCCAGAGCTCTGAGCATCTGAGGGAGAGCAGTGGCAAGGCCGGGAGCAGTGGGTTGTGTGACAGCTGCAAAGCTTTGGCTTCCAAAACACAGCACATCCCAGGCTAGCTCTGTTTTCTGCCTGTGAGTTAACTTTGATGGTGCACTTCAAGAAAAACACAGTCTTGTGGCACAAGTTTGGTTTCCAAGTCCCCTAAGGATGCAAAATTAAGGACCTTTGGTTTTTATTCTGGTTTCCAAGCAATACTTTTGTCCGCAAAGCATCTCAGTACCTCACAGACTGTGAAGGTCTGAGAGAAAAAATCTATTTTTAGCACAATTTTACATAACAAAAAGTGAAAAAGCAGAGGTTTGTTTAAGAATCACACAGGAAATTTAGGCAAGAAATCCAAATTTCCAGGATTGCAACACAGCTGCCCTAGCACATAGCCCTTTCTTTTCCTTAAAAGTTATATCTGGCTGCATATATTTACAATCCACGTTTTGATGCAGTAAGAGCTGAAGCAACTAGCATAAAATGGAGATACTGCAAGCTCTAGGAGGATTTCTCATCATTAGGACACCAAGGATCTGCTCCCAACTTAGGCATGGACTGGCTTGGAAGAGGGCTGGGAGACTGTTTTCCCCCTTTACAAATAACTGTGATTTCAGTGTCATTTTGCTGTTTAATAATGCTTTGAGTCTTACTGATGAAATATTATAAAAGACGGTACATTTGCCCAAAACTATTTTTAATTTTGTGGCTTTAGCATACAGGATATTCAGGAAGGCACTTTTTTACATAACACTTAGAAACTTTTGATGTACAAGGCTTGGGACTCTGGAGAGAAGAATTTAAGACCACAAGTATGTACGCAAATGAGGGCCAAAGCCACCATTGCTCATTTTTTGCTGTCCTAAGGCTTAGCTCTTTGTTTGTCCTGGCATGTGGCTGCTTGTAAATTTGATAACAAAAAATGGTGCAGAGAGGCCTATAATTCTGGTTTGGACTATTTTTCACCTTTCCCCTTGGTCACAATAATTTTCTTTGACTAGAAGAGCAAGTGATGACTTATGAAGTGCAAAGGCATAACAGAATGTGCTGTCAGCCTTTTGCTACGTCTGCCAGAGAAGAAAGTCAGCTTTTCTTTACCCTCAGCAAGTAAAGGAGCCTAAAAGGTTTTCCATCTACGCAAACACACAGCCACCATATCCAGAGTAAGAGAGAAATACAGAGCAATTTGACAATTTCCCTCAACCACCTTAGTTTAATTTCCCTATTTTTAAGTTGTTCCAGGAGGATTTTCTTTCTCTTCTTATTCACAGGACTCCAGGGTGCTGTCACATATAACTTGTGAATGATTCAGACCAGTAAGAGAAATTAAATGTGGAAAACTAACCTTCTGGTAATACCTACCAGATGTGGTAGTGACTCTGCTTAGCTGACACCTCCTGCGTAGCTTGAAAGGGTGAGGAAGGCCTCTTGCTTCAAGGAGGCCATTGCTGGTAGCAGTGGAAACAAACATGCCCTTTCTTATTTGGAATTTTATGTAATAATCAAGATCTTAAGCAACTTCTTCATTTCCACTCCCACAGTTTATTCTAAACTTTCACAAAAACTTAGCTGTGCAATCATAGTCAGAACTGAACCATTTCCGTAAAACATTTTCATTTTGCCAAATTCCGAGGACAGAAATGTGCCATCACAGTTCTCCCAGCCAGTTTTATTGACCAGTGGTGTATGTCCATGACTTTTCTGTCCAAAAGAGTTGCTGTCATGGCCTGCCTGCAGCAATGTACAGCATCAGAGGATTTCTGGCCTGTCTTCAATTCATAAACCTTTTGTTAGACACCACTTGTCACTAGAGTTCACTCATTTTAGTCTGCTGTTAATATGTGATTTGTTTTTCCTCCTGTCTCACTGGTAGCTGGAGTGCTTAGTACAGAAGGGTTGCTTTCATCTCCGTCCTACAACTCTGTAGCTGCTCATTTTAGAAAAGAGTGGGGATATGTTAAGTTAACCATGGTGCCAGCTTTTATAGAGCTGTAGGTTGGCTCAGATTTTTTTTGCAAGACGAGATCCATCACAAGCCACTCTTAAAAGATATCTTCACGCATGAAAATTTGCTGCAAAGCTGTTTAGCCTGTAGCCAGGAGAAGCTTACACTTTCACAGTCCTAATTTAATTTTGCTCTAACATACTTATCCTTGTCTGGCTTTCTCAATAAATTCTTAGCTGCTTCAAGCATGTAAATTTTTCTTCAGCAATGGACGTAGGTTATCCTGGCCAATGAAGATGTTTCTAAAAAGAGTACAGAACAAGACTGCTATTGAGATGAATATTTATTACTGGTGGAAGTGACTTGGCTAAAATAAGAATGTGCCTGAATTTTCACCCAGGTGCTTTCATTGCAAGTACTTAATCCTGAACCTGCCTTCAGGCATACAGGAAGACCTGTTGGAGTCTGGCTCATTTGAGACCTGTGTTTCCCATTTAATCTTGCAGAATCTCATTAATTTCTTTGATGCTGCTTTTTCATTTCCCCTTTACCTGAAAACTCTAAATCAATTTATGTTTCCTTATGTTTCACCATTTCACCTATAAATTCCTCCTTTAAGAGCTTTTCATATGACTGGCAGCCTTCCTGTCGACCTCAGATGTATACCTGGGTTTTTTTGTAGTTGTTGGGTAATTTAGGCTTTGAGAAAGATCTGAGTCTGCTGTCATCTAGTTGACTTACCTCAGATGAGCTGCTTACTGATTAGCTTAATTAAACACTGAAGAAGTGTTTAACTGACCTTAACTTCAGCAAGTAAAGAAGCCTGGAAGACTTCACATCTGCACACACATAAATCCTCTTCAGAATAAGAGAAAAAGAAATGTAGAGCAGTTTAAGTGGTGTTTCATAAATAGTTACCTAAGCAAACAAATAAATGCTTGATCCTATTGAAAGGATTTCTACTGATGTTTCCAAAATCACATACGTTAAAGAAACACAAGACCTGATGACAATCCAGCAAACCTCTGTATACAAGCTATGTCACAGTCCTAATTGAATGTTGATACGTGCGATATAGGAACTGTATAATGCAAGGCCTCTGCTCGGCTCAGTGAATGGGTGGGCTGTGTTCAGGGAATTAGGTAGGAACACCTACTGAAAACAGCTCCTATCTGTAAGAAGCCTGGTGATATATGGCAGAACTTGGCATCTTTTGAGGGAGAATGCAGGTGCAACAACATGCTTGTGCAGCTTTCAGTGCTCCCTAGGAAAGCTACGGTCTTCCAGAGATTCCACAGTCATGAAGAGCAAATCACACCAAACTTCCCACAACTGTCCGAAAACAAGAGCCCAGATTCTCAGTGCAGTCAATGGAGAGGGGTGGTGATTGACAACTGAGAAGCCAGATGTCTGAATGTATGAATAATTCCCGGTATGTGCTTCTCACTTCCTGGGCGCACAAATTTAGCCTCTGAGACTATTCCTGGTCCCAACTAAAAACATTTGAGAGTTGTTATTTGAATGCATAATGTGCTACATAAAGCTAAATCCTGTGAATAATCAAACTTAAACATTTTAAATGTAACTGGAAATCAGCAGAGACAATTCTGCATCAGAGCAGTTTCGCATCCATAGCCTCACTGCTCATGGAGGCTACAGAGATTAAAGTACAGAAGAGAGCTCCACAAAAAAGTCTATGCTGAAATACCCACACCTCTAATCAGAAGAACTGAATAGCATACAGTAATTGAGTCATAGGACCATATACTGCACAATACAATAAAAGGAATATTGTTCATTTCTTATGAGAGAAGCCATGTGGCTGGAGTGTACAGCAGCACCAGCGTTCACGAACTAAGTGAATTACGGGCAGGAAGCATTCTGATAGGCTTGTAGTTTTGCAAGAAGGGATGCAGAGCAGAGAGACTCTTCCTGCAGTGGCAAATGCTTTTGTCCAATATCCATTTGCTGTGAAGGTGGTGATGGCAGCATTCATAGGACATTATTGCCTGGGTATGTTCACAAATAGATGGAGAAAAAACTAGTTGGACTCTGAGTCACACAAGGTAGACTAACAGATTTTCCCTACTAATGTACCTGTAGATTACTACAGGGATCTATCCTGGGGGCCATCTTGTTATTTTTATCATTGTTCTAGAGGAGATGATGGAGTGCGCTCTCATCAAGTTTGCAGATCACATCAGATTGGAAGACTGGTTGACATACTTGACATACAGAGCTGCCATCCACAGGAGCATAAATAGGCTGTCAGGAATCAGGATCGTGGAGATTCAGCAAGGACACATGCAAAGCTGTGCACCTGTGAGAGAAGGACTCTGTGCAACCATATAGCCTGGGGACCGGCTGCCTGGGAAACACCCCTACAGGAAAGGACCGGGGTACCCTGGGGGACAGCAAGCCGAGCATGAGCTATCAGTGTGCACTGGCAGCAAAGAAGGCCAAAAGTATATATATCTGGGTTGTATTAACCAGAGCATAGGAAGTAGATCCAGGGAAGAGATTTTCCATCTCACTCCCGACACTTAGACTACATTTAGAGTACTGCGTTCTTTTCTGTTTCCCCTGTCCTCCTCCCTCCCCCACAGTACGGGAAAAAGCATTGGTAAAATAGAAGGAATTCAGCAGAGTCATCAGAACACTTGGGTCTTGAGAACTTACACTGTGAGGAGAAACTGAGGGATGATGACTGGCTCAGCCTGCAGAAGAGGCAGCTTTCAGAGCACCTAACAGCAGCCCTCCAGGACCTGTTGGGGGTAATGACAGAGGCAGTGCCAGGCTTTTCACAGCATGATGAGAGGACAAGAGCCAAAGGTGGGATAAGTGGAATCAGGGGAGGTTGAGACTGGATTTAAGGAACATCTTTTTTACACAGAGGATAACCTGGCAGTGGAACAGGTTGCTCAGAGGGGTTGTGAGCAACCACGTCTTGTCTTACAGCTGACCCTGCTTTCAGTTGGATGGATGACCTCCTGAGGTCCCCTCCAACCTGACTTAACCCCATCAACCTGTGACGTCGATATTGGAATATGAAGTATTCCAGCAAAGATACAGCAAGCAGCTATTTAATTACTGGGTAATAATGAATATTACTGAAAGAACAAAATTATGGTTTCATAGACAGTCTGAATTCCATTATTTCCTGACTTTGAGAAGCTTGACTTTTCAGCCTTAATGTCATTTTAACACATTTTTCATGTAATATTCTATAAACAACACAAGAGGTTTTACACTGAAAATGTGTTTAGATATTTGTTTTATCACTGTGCAAAAGGTTCCTCTCCTTGACAGATTGTCGTACTGATATGGCTTGCTTGCTTTGCACTTAATCATGCATGAAGCATAAACAGGGTGAAGGGTGTTTCATTTCAAAGTCTGTGAATGGTAATCTTTTTGGTTGCTGCACTGGCCAAGTACATTAGGGTGTTATGCATTCTGCTGGTTCAAGTGGCAGGCTTGTAAGTCCCAGGAGTTAAATGCTCATATTTTTGTATCTTCATGTTTGTCTCTGCCAACTGGACCGTGTATCAGACTGGTTTTGGACAGATCAACAGATCAATTCCTCTGTAATCAAACTGACATCAGTCATCTTTCCTAAGAAAAAAATTAACTCTATCCCAGCCAAAACAAGGACACTATTGTCAGCTAAGTCCCAAAATCCCTGTCTACACAGAACTCTCATTGACAGCATCAGGAACTCTCGGGCTGCAGGATTTAATAAAACATGAACTGTTAAAAACAGGGAACATTTCAATAAAACAAAAAATACAGCTCTATATTTAAACATAGAAGGTGTCCCAGTACACTGATAAGAAATATACCTAGTCTATATCTCTTCTGCAAAGCAATACATCTGCAAACAAGGCTAACAAGGTAGATACACAGCATGGTTGTGAATATTACATTTCATATAACTAGTTCTTCATACAGTAAATAAGGGTTATTTGTGAGTGTATATATGTGTAACTGAGGAGAAAAAAATTTTACTTGTTAAAGGAGAAGTAAAAGGGTAAAGATGAAAATGCAACCTATTTTATGACATGCAATACATTCCCATCCTGCAAGACAGGTATACATCTGCTAAACTGAAACTGCTGAATCTTCACTGCCATTGCTGTTTCTTCATCTGCTACCACAAAGCAACATCAATGACAGGGGCAAGGTTTACACAATTAATTACTATAAATGACTTATTTCTTAAGTGGAAGATAAAAAGTAAGCATGCCAGAAAATATTATTTGAGTCATGTCCATTCATCTGTCCTCTTCACCATACCAGAAAGATCCACGTATCACAATAAAATCTGTTTGTTTTTTTAAAGATTTTTAATAATGAAAGCATTAGACTTTTGCCACAGTCTGCTGCCACTGGCATTGGATTGAAAAGTTGACAGGCAACCTGTACTTGGCAGCAGAATAGGTCTCACGTAATTTGTGTCAGATGTCACAGAAATGTTGCCACTGAAATTACAGATATTCTGGTTAAAATAGCACCTAAAAATAATATAAAGAAGGCTTTTAATAGCTGCTTGTTTGGTTTTAATTGCTAAGATTTTCAGGATCATCGTATCACAAGAATTGCAGCAAGTCCTTCTTATCCAGTAGGAAGCAAGTCGGAATTTAAGAACTGAGTTGCATTTTTCTAAACTAATTGCTAATGACAGAAGATTTCCAGTTTCTAAAGAAGGATGATGCACTAGCTGTTCAATAGCATTAATAACCTTCCCCTCTCATTTTAGACTACATTTTCAAATACGATATATAATTTTTACAGCTGCGACCAGTGGTTGAGCAGGTGTAAGTGTTGCAGTGATATGACCATATACTTCACTGTTTAAGTTTACACTTCACGGTTTAAGGCATATGCATGTGTAGCAGCTACTATCTTAACTGCTTGGAGGAAGTGAACCAGCTTTTTCCAGCCCTAAAAATATGTCTTTGTAGCTTGAACAGAAGGATTGCATTTGAGAGCTGGAGAATATAACAGCCATATAATATAGAGATCAAGAAAAGAACAGGAACTAAAAATCCAGTATATGACAGGTAACATATGGACACTTTAGTAATCCTCGTTAGAATACAGGAATTAAGTTATGATTTAGTAATATTATTTTTAAGACACATGCTATTTATTATAAAAAAATTGTAGCTGAATATCAAATTATATTTCCGGAATTAAGCATTTCCTTGACTTGTTCTGAACAAAAGGCATTATTTATTGGGTTTGCTCAGAAATATAGATATTTTACTGCTTATCTCTATTGAATAGGATGTCTCATTTAGTACTTAAAGAGTCTACATGCATTCAATATTGATAAGTATAACCAGCTTCATAAGCTGCTCAGAATGCAAAGATACCCATTTTTCACATTCAAATGTCATCTAGATCCCCAAAAGATGCATTTTATGTATGACATTCACTAAGATTTTACAGATTCACCTAAGGTCTATAGTTTCAATAATCTGGCATCCCTTCTGCAGTAGATATAAGACATACCAAAGGATTAAAGGTATCAAATATCACAGGGCACTGAAATGCCATCAAGTAATTTCCAGTGCTGTAAATACACTCTTGAGGTACATGTACATCTTGCAAAAGAAGTTGTTTGCCTCAACATGAGTTCAGTTGACACAGGCATTTTACTTGAAAGGTAGGAGTTAAATACAGAGCTATTTCTTCTGATAATTCTTTTAATGATTTTTAAATGCCCTTGGGCTATTAGGTATTTTACAGAGCTACAATATTCATAACACAATCTTCTGTAATGAGTGAGACAGTACGTTTTTTAGTATTAGACCCAAAATTTTCTTCAGAGTTTCACTGCAAGATTATTTATTCTATTGTTAGGGTTTCTAGCTGTTTGCTTGTATGTCATTGGGGATTCATGTCAAAGGAATAAAGGAAAACCATATCTGGGTACAGGTGACTTTTTTTGTATTCTTCAGCAATAGGAAAGCTCAGGTAAACCCCAGGCAGTGCAGGTACTGCCAGAACCATGCTGGAGTCCTCAGCGTAGGGCAGGTTGCAGCAGGATTCCACCCTGTTTAGTCTCCTCACATCAAGTTCAGTCACTCCAAACTTTAAGATTTCATGGAGAAACAAGATCATTTCTGAGCTGAGCAGGTGGGTGAGAGACTATGAATAATGCTTCATTGGTTTACTTTGCTTCATAAAGCTTTACAGTTCTTCAATTTTCAAAAAAAATAAACAGAGCTGCACCAAAGCAAGGCAGACACAAAATATCTCTGGCTCCTCTTCCTATGTTGAATGTCAAGGGTAGGGATGGAGTAGGAATTCCCAGTTTGAACAGAGGTGGAAAAGCGTTAAGAGGCTCTGTATTTTGTATTCCCCACCAGACAAAGTCGCAGCAATATTTGTACCCTCCTAATCAGGTAACTTATTTTGATGAATTCTCCTCAGGTAAATGAGCCAAGAAAGCCTCAATATTCTCATACTGCATACCACGGTCCTCTGCATGACTGCTGAGCAGAGTTGCATGCAAGCCATTTATTCTTTAGACCTATCGCTTCATGTTCTCTGTGCACTCAGGTAAGTGGCACCATTACAGTACATTAGTCTCATTTTCTAGCTCTCCTTTGTTCTTCTTTTCAAACTGAAACAAGGGTTGTTGGATCAATCTAGATCATAGTTATATCACTCCAAGACCTTGGTCTGGATGTTAGATTCTGCATATTCCTTCTAGTACTACTCACACACACTAGATTGTTTCAAGAATAAATAAGTCTTAACTGTGGTGTTTTCTCTTCGCTCCCATACTACTGGCAAGGGGAAGGATTTTTCTGACTGACAGAATATAGGTCAGAAATTGTGTGAAATACAGCAGACTCTAAATGTCCCAGCTAAGTCTGGGCCTGAAGTATTAAGTTCATTCTATTCACTTTTATGTTACATCATGAGTTGAATTCACAGATTGCAGTTCCCTCATTACCTCATAGAATTCTTTTTAAGTTTTTTTTTTTTAAACAAAGTAAAAAGCTACTGGTTTTATTGGAGGATTTGTTGTGTAAAACTCTCTGTTCCGCAAGAGGTCAAGCCAGATGAATGCAATGGTTCTTTTTGGCTCCAAAATCAATAACTCTTTGGAATTACTGCAAAGACTTGGTATACTACCGCCAGCTTTTCAAAAGAAAAAAATCTATTTTTGTGCCCTTATGCTCACCCTGTCCACTTTGAAATTATACTGCTCACTGACAGAATTAATACTAGTGCAGCATCCAATTTAATTGATGCTGCATTTTTTCAGTGTAGAAAATGCAATTCTTTGTAGAAACTGATTTGTTACAAGTAAATAAAAGGTAATTATGTAGCCTGCTGTGCATTATGCTACACAATCCATTTAAGATCCCGCTGTACAGATGTTTAAGTCTATACAGATGCCTGTCAGCAGACTAAGAGCTTATTTACTGCATTTCTGCTGCAGGCTGGGATCAAAGTCACTAAATCTGCAAAATGTAGTAAGAGATCATACCGATTTTCTAGTGGCTGTCCAGCATTGAATTGATCCTTTGTCATGGAGCTGTGCACAGATTACTTAGTCCTGCTTGTGAAGGCATTAATTAACTGAGGGAGAGTAGCCCACAGATGTAGCTATTTTTGCTTTCCGATGCAAACTGTGTGCCTGCAGCTTGTTTGTGTTCCTCAACATTAGAGTCCCCTGCAGTTCTGATTTGGAGGCTGGTCTTTTTGTTAAGCAAGTGTCAACTGCCTGAAAGGCAGATTTAGAAAAGAAAGCAACCAATGTGAAAGAAAATACATATTTTTGAAAGTTCATATTTGCCTGTTTTAAAAGCAAGGCTATGTACAATGGATTGTAAAAGCGTGGCAAGCGATGACAGTGACTCAAGTGATATCTACAGGAAACAAAACCCTGCAGAAATCCCAAATTGCTGTCAAAACCAGTCCAAATGTCATACACATGGCTCATACAGCTGAGTACCTGGAATCAGAGTGTGCTGAAGTGCTAAACTAGCTTTTGACAGTGCTAGCCTCTTGCAGGACGCAGAGAATGATTTTTTCAATTCACCGCATTTCCTTAGTTCCATTCAGTGACTATTTAATTCAAACCTGAGAAACCAGCTGGTAGCTGAAAAAGGAGAAAGGCTGATATTCCTCCTCAGGCCTTTCAAAAAAATGAGAGGGGAAGAGGAGGAGATCTGCTACCACTTCTGAAAGCTTAGTGAGATTGTGACCAGAAAGAACTACTGCTGTTCAATTCGGCAGTAGACATTGTTCCCCTTCTTTAAAAAGTCAGCTACTGAGGCTATTTTCCCCCATTTGAAAATGTTCTCAGTACATTTCAAGTAGTTTTTCTTTCTTTCTAATAATTGAGCTTCAGTTGCTGTCCATATGCAGCTTGGTCCAAATCATAAATAAAAAAGAACCTAGCACTTGGTAAATAAGCATAAATAGATCTATATAGATATAGATATTAGACATATTATATAGATAAATGGGATTTGGTTTCTCATTTTTGTAATAAAGTAGAAATGCTGGAGACAGAGAATAAGAATAAATATTATTAATTGTTTCATTGTTTGAATCAGGAGGGTTCGACTTGTGATCTGCAGGTTTTGTGTAGACTTCCAAGGCAGCTCCTATGACTCTTGACCCTTTCCTCATTCCTGTCTTTTCTAGTGATTTCTCAGGAGCCAACTGCGAGGCAGATGAAAATCTGTTGGCAGAAGCCTTGTCCAAGCTCTTCTTTTTCCCAGGGATGCTGCCACTAGGTGGGTGCACATCCAGGTATGCCACAAGATAGAGACCAAAGGAACCCCCAAAGATCCTTTCCTACCTATGCAGTCTAAGTGTGGACTAATAATGGGCCAGCGTTCCTCTGACAATAGAAGAAGGTCTGAAAACCACTATATATAACTTGCTTTAGCAAATGTGAGTAGATCACAATGTGTGATAGCAAAACGAATCATTTGCTTTGTAAAAAAGCATATGCAAAACATGATAAAAATCAGCTATTTAAATTGTGGGTTTCAGCTTGCTGATTTAAAATAATGATATTTAAATCTTTCTGCTTTAGCCAATGCAGTAGCAAATAACTATGTCAGTATTCAGAAGCTATCTGTACCCCCATGTTCAGGTCAACAAACAAGTCCATTCCCTTGCAGAGAACAAATTAATTCAAAATCGTTGATTTCCTTTAGGGGATTTTATGTGTGTGAAGAAGTTCATTAGAAGGTCATGTTACTTTTAGCATATCTGAATGAAAATTTAGATTCTTGCTACCAAAGTGCCAGCCATGGAGTGGAATGAAACATGTTGATTAAAAGGCATCAAGAAAAGGAAATAAGAATATTGCTTTTCCAGAGGTGCAAACTGGAAGCCAGGCCATGGTGAAAAGTTGCTTGTCTGCGCTGTTTATATCATAGCCTTCAGCTATCAAGTTCTTCGAGGGAAACTGCCAGATTACTAGACCTCTGCTAATACTTTGGAATTCTCAGTTTTCACTCATTTCAAGCTGTTTCTTCTCCCTGTTAAGGTTTTCTATATTTCAAGAGCATAGCAATAGCATGACTATATTGACAGCACTGCCTACACAATAAACATAGGTGTTTCCATGGGTAAAGATAATCTTCTGGATTTTAATAGACCCAAAATGGTCTTTATTCTGTATAAGGCTAACAAGAAAATTTTGAAAAACTTTCCTTACTGAGAGAAATATGTAAAAAAAAACCAAACCAGAGTTTGATATGTAAGGATAAAAATATAATACTAATTATATTCAGTTTCTCATTATGATTGCAGAAAAGCTTCTCTTACAATATATGACGGGTCATATCTATAAGATAGGCTGGCTTGAGAGTCATGGCTTTGTATTCACACATTTCCTTAGGCATGCAAAAATAGGCTTTCTTGCTGAAGGAAGGGGAAATGCCTCTGTCAGTTTGGTACAAGAAGCAGCCAGAACCCAGGACATGCTGGTAAGGTGGGACAGTGACCAGCAACTGCAGAAATGTTTCTATTCCTTAGTATCAAACCAGTGCCTAGTGAGAGAAATTGCTAGAAAAATAACAGTAAGCATTCACTGAATATTGATGTGTTGGGGCTGGATTTTTCTGAACTCTTGATCATCTTCGGCAAACTAGATTTTTATTATATTGTGGAGGTAGTTTAGTTGTTTGTTGGTGTCATTAAAATAGTTTTCATGTTATATACAAGATAGATAACTCCTGTTAACTTTGATTTCTGAAAGTTCAGGAGCCTCTCTTTCAAAAGCTGTGAAAATGCTTCATTACATTTCTCAGATGGAGGATTGCTGTGAGAGGGTTAGCAAGGGAGACTTCATAGCATGTTCCATTCTACTCCTGGATTCCTGGAGTTTTTTAGCTCATTTCCCTTGTCTAAACTCTTCATCCTGGAGACAGATAGCACAAGCATTCCTCCTGTGATTAGGAAACCTAACGTCCAGATGTTGCCTAGGGCTACCTGTTTTCTAATACTTCCATGCCAGCTTATATCCCATCTAGCTTCTCTTCCATTTAGTTGAAATGTTACTAAAACAAAACCAATTTGCCTCAGAGTACTCCTCCTCTGTCAGGAAGTCCTTTTGGGATTCTGCTGGACCAAGGGATAGCTGGTTTCTCTAGCACATACTGACTTTCACAACCCAGCATTTGGAGTGGCATCTGAATTGAAGACAATAATACTAATAACTACAGCAGTGCCAACTTCAGGCTCGTAGGTACTCGTGTGCAGTGGTTCCCTGCAAATGTTGGATGGTTTCCATTGTCAACTTATGGATGAATCAGCAAAACGGTGTAAATAGCGTCTAATAGCATTTCTCCATTCTTCTTTTCAAACTATTTGGCAAGTTTTAGCGACATAGCTGATTTTACATTCCAAAGAAAAAAGTGTTGGTCCCCCCCGCATTGAAAAAGAGGCACAGATATCCTCCATGAGATAGGAAATGGTTATCTAAGAATTTGCAAAAACACATATAATAGTCAAGAAGAGATAAACACAGTCAAAAATTTCAGCTAAGGTCTTAAGAGGATGTGATTCTCAGAAATAATTTGACAGAAGCAGTGCTTCTGTGAACAGCATGGCACATAGGAAAAGGATTTGAGATCATGGGTAAAGTCAGCATATGGGCAAAGGAGAAGTAAAGGGACCTAATTTATCTAAGAGATTTCTATGCATTTAAGCAGAGACTTTCTTTTTCAGATAGACATGAATTTTGATAGTTTCTGCCTTATGTTTTTGCATTGTTGGTTTTTTGGTTGTGATTCTGCCCTCATCAGTCATTAATACCACAAGAATTACACCATTCAGTTGCCATTATTCTGACCCCTTATTATCCACAGCATTCTGATTTCTTTTTATGCCCAATTTAGCACTTATTTGACATTTTTGATAAGTAATTTTAACTGCTCATTACAAACACAAAACAGATATGAAGTGAGTTATGGATTGCATCATGGATGACTTGATAATACGATGTTTCAGAAACATCAAGTTATTAATTTTATTTTATTTTCTTTAAGAATAAGAAAAAATCAGTGTTCAGTATTTCAGAAATCAGGTGTAATACCTGAGCTATTGAAGGGATTTGCAATCAGACAACCACTAAGGAGTAAAAGGACTTTCCATATAGAAATGTTTACCCAATTTTTGCAAGCTGAATTGTAGAATGGCAGGTGCTATTACTGTCTGAGGTTTTTAGAGCAATAAGGTCATCTTTTTTGAGGTATGATATCACTGGAATTAAACACAGCGGAGTAAATGAAAGGGTTGGCAGATCCTGTCTTCTTGTCACAGCAGAGGCCGCTAGACAGCGAGAGTAAGGAACCTGACTCTTTTTATTTTTTCCTAACCCAAACTGCCTGATTCAAGAACAACTACTCAGATAAAACTGTAAGTACACACAGTGTTTACCAGCTTATGGCCATGCCAAGGGTAATGGTGGGTATGAGCTAAGGGCCTAGTGCCTGTGGTATGTTGCTCAACTGCGCAGTCTCACTGCAGACCTGAGAATGTTCCCATGGGGATTGAGGTACAGAGGACGCAGGCTAAGTCACTGCCTTGAAAGGCAGAGGGAACAACTTGCCATCTGTGGTGAGAAAGGCAGCACCAGCACTGCCCATAAATACCCGATACAATCCTGTGTAGCAGATGGAGTTAAAACAGGAGCAAAACTCTAACATGTCCTGCATGGGTTACATGTGTCATCTCCCAGTACTTGCTGAGGAAGGAAGAGAGGGCAGCTGTGAGAGAGCACCATAATCAATCTCATAATCCATCTGCATCTGCAGGCTCTTACCTATTAAAGGATGAAGTTTAGGGTGGCTATAAAACCCCACCCAGAGCTAAAGGCAGAGCACTTATGGTAGAAGGGAAGCTGTGGAACTATGTAGCACACATGCAAATGGTTACTCAAAATTGAAATTCTCTTTCCAGCTGCGTCTGCTTTTTGTGGCAAGAATGTGAAATTTTTATAGATGACTATGCTATGACCTTGTTAGAAAAAGGGGTATTATGAAAGTAGGATGTGTCATAAACAGCCATTACTTCCAGAACTTGCTGAAAAAAAATACCAATATTGACAAGGATATGAACAACTTCAAAAATTAAACCTAGATAATGGAGGCCTTGGAATGCAATAACTAACAGCTTTTCCAAGAGCCATATAATGGAATAATTCTCTCAAATGTGCTACCCAGTCATCTGAACATGCTGCTAAGTATAAAATACATCACAATTACAGATCTTTCTCTCTCAAATCAAGATCATTCCCTTTATGATTTCGCCCAGCTATATAACAACGTAATTATTTTGCTTATATTAACATTTCTTGCTGAATATTGTTTTCTCACTCTGCAACTATTTAAAGTCAAATGGTGAGTTTTAATCTTCCCTTTAAAATAATTCAGGGGGATAAAGATTACTTTCAAATAAGCTTGCAAGTTTGTTTTCACTTGCTTCAGAGACATAAAAAATTGTGTGGCAAAAAACATGGTCTGAAAGTTGAATTTAGCTGAGAGAAGAAGATACTTTAAATAAAAGAGGAAATATCACACCATAGCAGCCGTTTGTCCTATAGAATTAAGAGTTAATAAAAATTATTTTAGCACTACCAACAGTGCTAATGGTACATCCATACTGGTGTACTAAACAAGGGCTCTTTGTTTGTGTACTCCTTATGCATAATTTTGACCAATGCTAACTAGTACTTTCCCAGCCAAAGCCAGTCTATGGTGAGAGGATGGCATGAGCCAGGGACCATCCAGCTGTTTGCCAGTGAGGTCCAAGAAATGCAGTAGAAGATGATTTAATCAAGGCACAAAATGCGCAGTGACACTGCCTGCAAGGCTAGAGAACAGGTCCCAGACCATTTGGTTTACTAGCATTCCTACTAGGTTATTACCATGACTTGTGTTTAACAGCATATTAACCAGGATGTGCCAGGATCTTTCCATTGCAAAAAGGTATGTGGGCCAACAGGTTTTGAAGAACATATTTAACCTTAAGTTGCTGACAAAGTTGTACTTTAACACAGCTTGGCAAATTGAGGTTAAAGAATAACAAGCATATATACACCAGGGGTTGACAACATAATAATTATTTGTAAAATATAGTTACTGTTTTGGGTTGTGGCTGATCGGAATGTAGCTGATGTTTATTACAGGCAAGTTACAGGATTTTTGGTAACTTACTTCACTTTTGATTTTCTCCACCTTTTCTAACATGCAGTCTACATGCTGTCTGCTGGGCCAGAAAGCAGCCTGTGCTCAGGGTCATTAACACAAAAGTGGAACTGCATGAAATTTAGTCCAAAACATCATTGCTCCTCCGCTTCCTTTTTCAGGCCTCCATCTACCCTCCCGTTGAAGACTTTTTGGTCAGTTTCCAAACATCGGTACCTGTTTTTACCTTCCCCGTTTTAAAAGCCCTCCTTTAAGTGTGGCTATTATGTGTCTCAGTGACACATGGGCCAAATCAGCAGCTTCCAGAGCATTCCAAAGTGATCTTTCTCTTTCCTCACAGGGAGCCCTTCATCATTTTATACCACAATACTTATGTATGTAGTCGACAGGAACCCAGCTTCTACCAAAGAGCTACCCAGGAAAAGAGAAGAAGGGGAGGAAAAGGAAAGATGTCCATCAGCCCCTTCCTTTGTATGGGAAAGGCATAGCATGCTGCCAGGTAGGCACAAAACTGCTATCAGCCACCCATCCTCCCCTTCTCACTGCTGCTGCAGAGGCTTCATGCCAAACGCCCGCACATTGAAAAACATTTGTTTTGCACCATAAAAACCAGTGGCTAGCAGCTGCACATGTTGTCTCCAGTGTTGTAAACCTGTCATCGGTGCGGTATTGTTTACATATGGCTACAAGGCCCTCGTAGCTGAGCATCCGTACGCAGCGCAGTGGCAGCCAACGCTTTCCTGACAGCTGTGTCAACTGGAAGCAGCACAGCCAGCTTATTTGTTTCATCAGAAGACTCAGTAACCCCCACCCCAAAGACACAAATCAAATTCTTTCATTTTTTTAATGAGCTCTATGTTAATAATAGATCAACTGCAGTGCAGATGCTGGAATGGAAATAGCTGGCATTTCCCTAACAAGGCACATAATTCTCCTAGAAATAATGGATCTCAACTGAAATAGTTAGAGCCAGCCAGGCAGCACTTATAATGCATGACCAAGTGTCCAAAATGAAATCAAAATCTGGGAAACATGCAAAGGTGCTAATTTTCTACATCAGTGGGATTTATCAAGTTCCTACTGATTAATATGAAAAGTTGTTTTGTTCTTCAATTGATAGGGCTTTGTTTTGCTTGCACAGACTTGAAAGACATTGATTTAGATATTACAGGAACTTCTACATTGGCAGAATTCTTTTAAATCAGTAAATCAATTCTCTTGGCATTATAAATGGCAGTTATTAAATAGGGGATTTTTTTTTTTTATCCTTGTCTTACTGGCAAGGTTTCTATCTATTGAGAGAAACAGTTATATTTTTTTATATATACATATATCAAGGTTTTTCTTGAAAATCAGAGTTTAAGTCATTGTTTTTCCCAACACCTTCCATTACTTAAGAAAATATTTATTAACCTTCCTTGTTCAAAAGGGTCATTTACCCAGGATTCTTCCTATAGAGTGAAGTTGCTTGGCATGAAAGGAAAGAGAAAGAAATAAATGAGCATTTGCTTGAGAGCACATGCCATCCCACAGGACTCTGTGCCCACATCATTAAAACTGTTACCTTCACAATGGGGATTATTCTGTAGTTATTGCTTAGCTGTAAGCAAAGAAAGTGCAGGCATATATTCTCCAACTCAGCCAGTGTGCATTTGCTCCAAATCTAGATTAAAAACCCCAAAATATCTTAAATTTTTTCATGATGGAGTGTATGGGGCCCTGTCACATAGCAGAACAATTTCAAATTGGGAGTAATTATCCTCACTAGTTTATGGACTGAGGTAATCTCCTTTTACTTTCCACAGGATTTTATTTTGCACACCTTCAGGACCTTTAGGCATGTTGACAACTTCCAATAAAATGCTGCAGCAGTTGCAAGTCATTATCATCGAGAGCTGGTGCCAGCACACAGCACAGAACAGAACAACATGGTGGATGCAAACCTGGGCTTTTAAACGGTTTTATTCTGCTAATGCTTTGCTGACATAGTTATTTTGGATTGGTTTCTGGAACAGACTTGTCCAGCAGTCACAGGTTCACTCCACTGAGCATGGTGTGCAAGAGATAAATCCTGATCTTGCAGTATGCTAAACACCTTTGAGCGAAATGCAGACTATTCCACACCTCCAAGGTTTGCAGCATCTTACAGCATTGGTTTCTTATATATCAATTCTCCGATCATTCCTAATCTTACCCTTAAGCACTACTAATGCTACAATTATTAGTGGTGGCAACTAATGCTACAATTATTAGTGGTGGCATACTTCACTGATGACCATAATAGTCCTGGTTTGCTGTTCTCTGCCAATCTGGGCTATGAAAGCCATGATTTTTCAAAGCCCTTAGATGCTCATCAGAAAAATGCAGACCAAAATGCTGTAACCGTGCTAGAGAACTTCACTCTTAGGAACAACTAGGAGTGTGGTCTGTACCCACTCATTGTCTAACATTATTTTGCTCAGAAAGGGTGACAACAGCAGTTTTCCTGCTCTAATACACTTTGGAGGAGGTAAAACACCTGCTGAAGCCACATCTCCCCTCAAATGGGAATTCCACTAGTTAATACCCATACCCAGTGGCTGGGGCTCATTCTCCTGGTGGCCAGTACTCATGGTTATCCTGATGGCACACTTCTCATATCTAAAAATAGTCACTTTTGGCCTTGCTTTGATTAATAGTTCCTGGATCGATGGGTGGTCACCAAGCAGCTCACTACTCGTTAGTCTTTGTACCACCCAAAGGGCACTGGTCCTGGTTTATCTAAAATATTTTCTTTAAAAGTTTTGTCTTTGAACAAGGATTGAAAGCACCAGCCTGAACTGGCTCTCAATCTTATGTATTATAGATTATGCTAAATTAGGTAGAATTTGAAAAATTGCCTCTAAATGTCTCACAATTATTAATCATCATCCAGAGACTGCCAGCCCCCACAGGATGATCAAAGAACATCTTTTACCTTTTTGGTGTTTTGCTACACACTGCTAAAGGTTATGACATTCTCATTCAATACTTCTTACTTCCTTAACATTAATGACAAAAACAGGCAGTGAAAATGTTAACACTTTTAGAATAGATTAATTTCAGCCCCCTATTTGTATTCATTGGTTTTATTACCAACATCATATGTTATCTGATATGGTCTGGCATTTCAAAAGGGAGGATGACTTTATGCATTAAAGGTAATAACTAATAAAATAATAAAATAGCGTAATGTTCCAGCAAATAAATATATATTAGCAATTTTTGGAACAAGGCTTACTGACCAGCTAACAGAAAGGGAATTAATCTAATTTATTGTTATATCATTTTAATCTAGGAATGTGTACATTAGTCTTTATGTGATTAATATACATTAGTGCCAGAGCACCCTTTTCATGCCCTCAGTAATTAGCTCTTGCTTGATATGAGGCCATAACACTGTCTACTTAAAAGCAATTACAATCTATCATGTGTTGGCCTATACAGGCTTCTAAGTTCAGGGCTCTTTCTCAAGGAGGACTACAGATTTTTTTATTTTGTCGTACTGTAGCTGTTCCACATGGAAGGCCTAAAAATTTTCATGGCAACTTTTGTTGAAAGAAGAGCATCAAAGTAATAATAGTTGTGAAAAAAACATCCAATTTGATTGAAGTTTTGGGTACCCTTGAAGTAACACCAATATTTCTTCTGCATAAAGAACATACAGATTGCAATATGTCACCTATTTAAAATATTTAGTTGAACAAGTGAGGAACTGTGGTTTAGGATGCCTTATAAACTTGAATTTTTTATTATTCCTCTTTTCCTTTCTCCTCCAAAATATGTTTTTCTTCTGAATCTGAAGACACCATTCAATAACATGCTACACTGCATGTTTAGCAATTAGCTGTATATAACTCTGAACCCCTAAAATTTGAACTGGTATTCAAAATTTTTTAAATATTATTAAAATTATTTAGGTTCAGAGAAAAAGAAATGGATCAATTTTTGCAAAAACTATTGCATGCACTATCCAGGTGTTTGAAGCTTAAGTATGCACTAAGCTAATTACATGAATTACCTTAATCAAATTCAGTCTTCACAGAACTTGCAAAAGGAAGTTGAGCGATGGAAAGTTAAATATAAAATTGAAGGTGTCCTAATAGGGATGTGATTATATGAACAAAGAAGGAGTAGCTGAGGCTGACTTCTGAACAGCCTTGGCTCTTTTCAGATGGAAGGGCTGCAAAATAAAGATAAGTTTTTTTAAGGTTTTGCATAATTTAAATATCTCATAGCAAAGATGGGACCCTCTAAAGTCATGGTGTTACCATGGCTGGGCGAGTGAGCCAGAAACATGTTGAAATGCTGCAGTGATTTAGTTGACCTTCGTTCTGGTGTTCAACTGGTATAAAACTCCAAGAGGTTACCATTACAGTCACCAAGAGAAATTTTGAGACTCATGTACCTTTTCTGGTGAAGGAAGGAAAGTAAGCTGCACAGGTACAAAATACCATCCTACTGTTACCCTATTATAGGTTCAAACTACAGCTGAATCTATTGGACTATTTCTTTTAAAATAACGCATCTTTTAACGGCAGTGGAATAGAGCTCCTTATGGTCCAGCTTTCTGCCTTCTGTGTGAGTCGCATGAGCTAAATCTTTACTTGCTTTGTTGTTTTGGCTTGTGCGGGTGCTGCTCTGAAAAAAGATCACTGACGATTGTAAGATTGTTCACCTTAAAACCAGTAGCAAATTCTGTAGGTTTTTTTTGTTCTCCAAATGATTTAGCTTCTCATGAGTCAGGGAGAGTAGAGCTTTTGATTTTAATTTTTTAGTGCATGCAGCCTTGTTTCTGGCATCTGCATCTTCTGTGGCTTGCTGATTTATCTTTCTGGTCTGAGTTGCCCCTTTGCTTTTGTTCAACTTGATTTAAAGATGTGGTTTCATGGACACCACCACACTGAAGTCTCCAGTTCCTAGTAAATGCACCTGGGCCATTCAGAAGAGCTATATCCATATCGGTTACTTTAATAATAAAATATTTTCCCAAAGCAATGATGTTAGAGGTGACCAAAAAATTTGATATAGTCAAATCCATAACAGGTACAATCTTGTCGATTATTTCAATATGAAGATTTCTTGTTCACTGAAATCTTCCACTAATATTAGCGTAACTGACTGCTTAATTTATGGCAAAAAAAGGCTGCCATTAGGAAGCTCAAGTGCATTATGTTCATGGTACCTTTTTTAGCCTTCCTGGCAGTATACCTATATTAAAAGCATGGCCCAGTAGTGTAAGAAACATCAGTCTTGAAATGGATCTCCATCCTGAAAACTCTTGTTACAGGAGCTGTCTATTGCCTATACCAACAGATGTGTGAAACTGTATTATGCTTGGCTATGGTTACAAGCTGTGTGCTGTTTTTCTTGGACCACACTAAAAATTCAGTCTCTGGAATGTCACTGCTTGCCTGCACACCATTCTTCACTAAGCTCTTGTGGCATCTCTGCTGACCTGGTGGCTTAAAACACAGCAGGGGAAAACTTGGAGCAAGCACAGAAGATTTAGGTAAAATAAACCTAACATCTTAAGACAGTGAAATCAGCACAGCACTTGTGAGGGTGCAGTGCTGTCTGCTATCTGAAACCTGCACCCATGGAGCTGGATATCTCACAAAGCTGAGAAATGAAAATGCACAGATGCCCTATTATGACACAAAATTGAGGCTTTGAGAGTAAGGAAATGCTAAATCTCTCTTAAAAGGCTATGCAGGTGCAGGTTCCATGTGAAGGCTTACAGTAAACTTCAGTTCTACTCTCTCACTCAGCTAGTCCTTCTGTACAATCATATATGAATAATGAATACCCATAGAAATGCTTTTTTAAACCATAATGAAAAAAGATCGGCTTAACTTGATATGTCATCACAAGCACAAGCAAAGTGACAACAAATGTATTCAGAGCAGAAATGAGAAGGTCTGTAAAGAGCAGAGCACTGAAACTCAGACTGAGCCTTCTAGGAGGTGTAGTACAGATGAAAAACTTGGACAAGTTTCATAATGAGGCCCATGAACATTTAAGGCAAATGCTGTCCACAGTAACAAGGACTATACAGATGCAACGAGCCAGGATGTCTCTTCTTTCAAGTTTTCAAACTATGGTTTGAAAGATATGTGCTTTCACCTTGAAGTAGTTCTGGAGCAGAAACTAGATTAATTTCTGCAGCTTGGCTGACTACCTCATTTAATACTGGCAATATCCTATATACCCACAGGCATAACTAAAAAGTTATGAATTTGTATTTTCAGAAGGTTTGGTAAGAAGAATATCACTGAAAAGTATGTGTTAAAGTCCTCTTTGTATAAGGCTAAGCAGCACTGCTTGTGATCATTTATTTAGGTTGTGTCATTATAGGATCCAAGTTAAAACAGAAATTCTGACAAGGCTTGAGCAGCTCATATGGTCCCCAGGATATCTATTGTTTCTAATCTAGTTGCTGCCACCTAGGCATTGTGAACAAGTATATGCACAAGCTAAGCCAGATGGGTCTTATGCCACTTCCAACATCCAAACACCACTAAAGTGAAACATGGTGAAGTATACAACTTCTTTTTCATTAAGTTTGAATGGATGCATATAGCTATGGGCCATATCCTGGAGTCTTATAACAGCAAAATCCTCTTTGAAGTTGTCCAGCAGCAATTTACACTGTTAGCAGTTTACATGGATTTTTAGTCACCCATTTCTCAGGCATTGGCTTGAACGAGAGCTTGCCTGAGGAAAGATCTGAATGTGACCTTTGCTGATTAAATAAGAGGTCATTATTACTGTGAGCCATGCTCTCAATGGGGTTGGCTTCTTTAGAACTTACATGGCTGTTGCTTCTTCAAGCATTTATATATATATATATAAGCATTTTTCAGTCTTGCTCTATAACAAGGAGCAAATACAAAGCAAGATTCTATGATGTTTAGAGCACTGCAGGTTTTCATATCAGGATCTTCCTCTGGATCCTAAGGAAAGCTTTTATGGAACGAGTTCTACTCATCCTTGAAAACTGCACTTTGTACTTTGGTCAAGATCAGGGACGTGTTGATATAAGAGAGACCAGGGTGGACACATTTTAAAATGATGTGATTATTCTGCTTTTGTTTAACCTTATCACTGCTTTACATGTCTTTCTGTCCTGCTTTTCTTTCATTTGGTTGATGGCATACAAGATATATTCAAGAGTATAGTCTGATATAATTCCTGTAACTCACAGAGAAGTTAAGACATGGGGCTTGTGTGCCCTGTAAAAAAACCCAAACAAACAAAAAAAAAGCCCAAAAACCTAACCCCCTCCCCCCAAACCAGAAAACTATAAGAAAATGTTTCAATGTATCATGAATTCACTTTATTATAACCATAAACCATATTGACTAGGAGTAGTATCAGCGATGCAGTTTTCAAACCATTTTCTTGTTATTGCAATAATGCTTCAGCAAAACTACTTCTTTTTCTCCTTCATGCTGCATACTTCCTGAACACTCATTCTGCTAATATAATGGGGGAAGTTATGATGCTGAAAGCAAAACTTTCACCCTCTGATTTTCATACAGAAACAGCTGTATGATTTAATTGCTGTCTTCATTAGCGTAACTGAAAAAAGATTCAAAACTTGCAAGTTGATAGCAAAATGCAAAAGAACTATCCATAAATCAGTAAAGGCTTGAGGACCTTTAAATTATTTAATTCTAATTATTATAGTTAATAATAATTTAATGTAGCCTAGAATAAATGAATTGATTATTGATTTTTGTAATGACTTCAAGAACAGAGAACTCTCACCCTGGATTAACAAATTGACTGGTAAACTGACTACATTGTTAAACACTAGCCTGAAAGTCAAAGATAAGAAAGCACATGCTTTGTCCTCTGATCAAGCAAGTTGTCAGTCAAAGCTGCAGAAATATAGCTAAGGAGTTTAAGAACTAAAGGAACATAAGTTCAAGGCCCAGGGGGGGAAACATAAGACCAGACAATATGCCAATTAAGGGAATTAAACCAAAAAGATTTAAAAGTGTTTTCCCTCAGGAGACAGCATAAAAAAAAAAAAAAGACAGCACACAATTCAATAAGGACAAAAGCACAAACGAGCTAACTATGAAAGGATCAGAGTATTTACATATGATGGTGTCTGAAGAATTAAGGAACACTAGTTTGCAATTACTGTGAATATATCTTGCCCCAGTAGCATGTTCTAATTTGGTCTGATCTCTCTTCTGAACAAATATACTCATCCTTAAATTCCAAAGAAAAAGAAATAATTCCTTTCTAGTTGCAGTCAGACTATGAAACTGATTATGATCAGCAAAAATTCAAAGACTATAACAAACAAAGGCAATTTCTCTGAAGTTTCCTATCCAGCATCTGCATCAATGTTTTCAGGCTTCACAGTAATTTGTTTCATTTTAGCAATGTCTTGTTCGTGAAGACCATCAGCAATACAGGTCCTCATGCTCCCCTTCCTGTACAATGCAAGGCAGTGGAGGATAAGATGGACACAACAGCACAGAAAGTCCCCTTTTGAGTGCTGTACCCCGGGAGGGGTGGGTGTGAAGGTGTGCATGCAAGACAGGAGTTGTTCCTTGTACTGAGTTTATTGCTGAGGAAGCCAGAACCTCTCCCAGGAAAGAGGTCTCACCACCCAACAGGAGATGCCTTTCAGAGAAGTTTTACAAACTCTGTGAGAAACATCCCTGGCTTTAATAAATGTCTGAGATGCACAGATCAAATTTTGATCTGAAAATTCTGAAGATATTTTAAGCTAGAAAATGTGAGATAATAAAAGAGAAGCAGGAGAAAGTTTTAGTGTCTCTGTGATTGAGATTCAAAGGAATTCAAATATTTCAAATTTACAGAAATGTACGTTCAGAAATCTGAGCGAACCAGCATCCTTCCCAAGGTGAAAATGGATGCTGAAGTATTCAGAAGGTCCCACAAATGAAACACCCCAGTGAGTAGCCACATCCCTCAGTGAACCATAAAGCTCTGGACTGAAAGGAACATGGCCCTCAGCGGCTCTTTCAGGTCAGAAGTACACTGTCAGTGAGTCTTGCTCCCCTCTCACTGCTTATGAAGGTGGAAAATTCCATTCCTTTTTTGCTTCTGACTTCCTACCCTACCTTATGTCAGGCTGGTCCAAATCAGAACTCTCAATTACTCATCAGCATGCTGCTAATTGCTCATCTGCATGTCTTTAACAGTATTGATTGCTCGCTATAGGAGCGAAAGAGTGAGCTGGACTGTCAGCTCCAGTGAAGCCTCAGCATCCTATTTCCAGAGGCAGGGCTGGGGATTTTGGTAAGACAGAGGTGGCTTTCTGTTTTCTACTACCAAAGACTCATCCCAGCTACCAGCAAGGTCCAGGGAGTTTTCATCAAGGGGGTTTCCAATTCTGCAGTACAGAGCTTCCTCCTTTTCTTGCCTTAATGCAGATTGTTTTGTATCCAAAGTTTGAAGAAAAGACAGGAAAATGTAAGCTTCCTGAGGTAATTCTGATCCTCCAGAGTTAACAAATCCAAATATGCTAGCATAGCAAATCCAGACAAATTTGTAAGTGCAAGGAGTTGGAAATCCTAAACTATTGGGGACAATTTGCTGCCATGATATTCCCAGGATCAAGGGAGAATTTTCCTAGCAGTAATTAAGATGTGCCTCTTTGTTCAGGAACAAAGAGGAGGTGATCCCATAGTCTTAGGAAAACCTGTAAAGTCACAGGCAGGTACTCTGCTTTAATATTAGGTATTTCTCTTTTCTGACAACTTTACTTCTGCCACTTCCCAAAAAGAATAGCAAAGCTATTACTCTGTGTTATGAACTAGTAATTTGCCAAATTAACTCCAATAAATCAAATCCCTACTGAGCTGCATGCAGAGTGGAGTGGGTGGGTGGCAGAAGAGGGGAACAGGAAATATTGGCACTTATACATTTGAAAAAGAGCAAATTGATATTTTTTAATTTGTTTAAACAAAGATTGCTCTCTGGATGGAACACTGTGCTGTATTTTGCCTGGAGCAAATGTTTATGGCTGAGGTATAAAATAGAAGTTTGTGGCACCTCATAGCACTGCACATGCACACAGGCACACACACACAAGCCAGTTTCTGTATTATTACTTTACATCAGATTAAATCTCCACTGTCTCAGCTGTTAGCGAGTGTCTTGGGAGGTATCAGGTTTGAAAAGGTCTTTTATTCAATGCTATCTTGTGTCAGCTTGTTATGATGACATGTGGTATGATTTTGTTATGTCCTTCATGGCACCCATCAGTACTTCAGGTAATGGCACAGGGAACCAAAACTAGAGTAATCATGGCCAGAGGAGATATTTTAATAGCAACTCTAAAAGTGGAAATGGTGCTTTGTTTTATTAGAAGAAGATTCAAAAAAGTGCTGAATCTTAGCTGTGTATCTGTATAGGCAAAGCTAACTGAAATAACTCAGTAATCACCAGTGTCATTCTGCAGAAACATGTACGATATAAACAAATTCACCTATTTATTTTTTTCCTTTCATATCACCTATGGAGAAAGTGAAGACTTGCTGCTTTTACAATTTTTTTCCTAGCGTATACCGTATAGCAAATGATCATTACATGGAGTAGTGTCAGCTTGTGGTTCTGCAAATTGCAAATGTTGCAGAAGAGTGGTTCATCAGTTGTCTCCATCAGCGTTGCAAAACTAATTTGCTTTTTATGTTGCACAACATAAGTTGTTTTGCCCCCACTCTATAATAATGAGCTGAGTCACTAAGGTATAATCTTAATAAGCAAAACAAGCAGAATAATAATTCAGAGATTGTGCTAACTGTGGTCTCCATATAGATTTCGAACTGCCTCTAGGACTGCTGTGTGCACAAAAATCTATGATGTAAAGCTATGTAAGGCGGACATTGTGTCTTGCTCTAAAATTCTCTTCTGAAAGCCACATAGTTCAGCCTGTGCTCAGGACTGCCCACTTCCAATGAGCAAAGTCTCCTTCCATCCTGCCCAAAATCCCATGTGGCAACTGGATACCACAAAATGAGTGAGATCATTGCAGTGAGAAAAGACTCCTCAAAGAGTTCTGAGGTTGCAATATGTGCTGATTGCAAAGTGTTTCTGACTGACAGATCCATTACCATTGAGCACCCTGGAGGCCAACCAAAGCTCCCAAGTTAGGACACTGCAAGGTGTTTATTTCCCTCTACCTTTGTCTCTCACACTCATACATACATATTCTCTTTTTGAGAACAATTAGCAAGACACTCCGTTGCAGGCATGTCTTTGGGAGCGGAGGTTACACTACCCTTTCTAAATGTCTTTTTTCTTCCTGGGAATTCTTTTTATTTTTTTTTTTCTTTCTTCTAACGCCATAATGACATTATTTAGTATTGATAGCAAGGACAACACAGGCAGCACCAGACAAGATAAACCTTGTGGAAAATCCCTGGTGAAAATGTGTGTGGTGAGAAAGATGAAAAGGTACTATATAAGCGAGGAAAATACATGTCCTTCATACCAGATGCATTAGACCAATGTCTAGGACACAAGTTTCACTCCATATGAATTTTGAAAATGTATTTTTCTGAAAACAGAGAACTTCAGAATGCTTCACTTTTTTGAAGTGATGAGTCACATGAGACTAAAAATACAAATTGCTCCCATCTATTACTACTTCTTAGGGAGTAGTATACACATCCCCTTGAATAAGCTAAGTAGCATGTGAAATTCCTCAAACTACTACTTTACATAACTCTCCTCTGGCTCGGGTACTCTTCCTCCTGCTCACCAAAGGCAGTGATCAGTGTTCTGCAAAATGGAATGGCTAGAGCCTGACAGACCTAGCAAATGGGTGCTAGCACAAGAGGTGCCCCAGAAAATTTGTCTCCTGACAGCATTTCTCTGCAATGGCAACAACAAGTAACCTGAGACTGGAGGGCAGCTCTTGTGCCTACCCTCAAGGGACATCAGTCAAATGGCTTATTCATTTTGCTGAGACCAGGAGGTGATGGTCTTTGCACATTGGACTATTTTTTTGTGCTTCTAGGTTGCTGAATAGAGTAGCTTTCCTAACTGACTGTTCAAGCCTTCAGATCACCAGTTGTAACAAACCTGATTCTCAGTTCTTTTCATATTTATGTTAGAATAAGTCACAATGAAGTAAGGGTATGGTAAAAAGCAAACCAAGTTCAACATATGAAGCATTCTGCGAGCATTGTCCCAACTGAAAATTGGTTCTGGTTCATGAAGGGCTCTCTGGAATAGTAGCTGAATTACAAATCTTTGTAAGTAGGATAGTAATCAGCACCTGCTCAGAGGCGTAGCAGATGCCAATGGAGTCTTTCTGTTCTACAAATAACAATGCATACTCATAAATGCATGTTCTCTCCCTGTTGTCAAAAGCAATGAGAAATAGCAAAGCAGTGAATTTTCATCAGTCAGTTGCATTTCAATGTCTGTTGCCAATTGCCTGTCAGTCAGCTCTGGAGCAAGAGCAAGAAACAGAAGCTGTCTAGCAGATGGTGGAGAGTGAGAGAGGAGACACCCATCCCACCAAATTTCAGGCAACAGCTGTAGCAGGATTGCTGCCTTCTGAAGGCAGAGTGTTTTCTTGTGCTTTTTAGGTTCTGAGGCTCTTTTAACAGATAAGGCCCCATCGCCTCCACCACAGCCTGGTCCAGGTTTTGCCATGCTGAATTTCCCAGGGTGTCCTTTGGTGCACAGTAGCTGAAGTCATTGCTCTCAGGTTTACAGATGACCAGATAGAAAAAGGACTTGCTTGAAGTCAGGATTTTGAGAAAGATCTCCATGTTACCTTCCTTCCCACAGACTCAATTATCTAGCCACAATAAAACTGTCTCTCCTCTTGTCAGGTTTATCCCCTTCCTCTAACTAGCAATTTTTTTGAGTTAAAGTAGACACTAACACTGAGGGATAGCTGACAAACTAAATGACAAAACAGTGAACAAATTTAACTCATTAAGTCCTTAAAAATCTATCCACCATGTTTGTTTTGGTATGGAAACAGTCCATAAAAATATTGCAGCTTCCTCCCATGTTAGGTCCTGTAAGCTCTTCGTGAAGCTGTTTTATGCCTTGTGATCAGAAGTAGCTGTCTCTTCCTCTAGGCTTTTTGTTCTCTGAAGGGCTGAGTTGATCATACGATTCAGCCTCCTGGTGTAAATATCAATTCTTGTAAATTTTTCTATTCACTTTCAAGGTGTGTTTGTGCATAACAGCTTTATAGTGTTTTCTCAGAACTTGTGGCTAATAGAATTTGTTCACAGCAATCTGTAAAAATCAAAGCAAACACAGAAGAGAGTGTCAACACAGCAATGTTTGAAAATGTGCATCTATCCTTAGCAAGGTTTGGGGAGGAAATTACCTTGTGTATGGTCGAGGGGGTAGAGAGGGGAGTGTTCATCTGCTTTTCCAGTGTCTCTTTTGCTCTAGTGTGTATTGTAGCCAGACTCATAAACCACAGAGAACATTCCAGAAAGGACCTAAGATCTTCACCTCCAGCTATTCATTTCAAAGACTAAAGTACTGCAGATAGTCGTCCATCTGTCCTGCTCCAAAGATATTCCAAGACATTGTGCAACCTACAATCTACCTCGGTCCTCATATTCTTTTAGACACTTTCTCAACTAGAATGTATTTCCTAATGTCTAAACTAAATCTCCTCAATTAAATGCCTGCAATTAAATTGCTGCAAGTTAAGCTTATTACATCTTATACTACCCACAGTGGACTTAAGAGGATAGTTATTACCTTTCTTGTTGGTTGCACATCATTCTCCCTCTGTTTTCCATAGACTAGCCAACCCCAAATCTTTTCCAAATACATCATGTTTCTTTGTCTTATGTTCTCCCGTGAACTGTCTGTACTTTTTTGGCACTATTATTACAACTATTCTTCCTAGAATACTCAAAACTCAAACTGGATATAGTGCTTTAGGCTGTAGCCTTGCCAGAAAAAAAACACCTTGTTATAATTTGTTTAGGAGCAGCCAGATCTCCAATTTTAATCATTCTCATTTAATGAGATTTGTTTCCATCATTAGTAGAGAGCTACTGAAATATTGCAAAACCATTTGAAACCCTTAGGAAAACAACTATTCTGAGTAAGCTTCATATCATATCTTCCATATGAAATTGTAGAAATGTGTTAAAAACAGTCAGGAGCATGTTCACCATTGTATTTGTACCATGGCAGTTGAGCAAGAGCATTTCACAGAGTTTTCTCTAAGATCTTGTTTCAAATTATCCATTAAGAGTACAGTCTTGGTTTGCTGAACTCATATACATGAATTTAATTCTAAGTAAAGAGTTCATCCAAAGTTACTTCACTCCCTGTCCTGTAATTTGAGTCAGTATATATATTTGCACATTTCCAGCTATGGCTTGAATCTGGTTATATGTTAATGCTACTCCAGAAATAGGTGCCTTGAGTTGTTCTTAAGAGGCTGTGCATCAAAGCAAAGTGTTTTTTGAAGTTTGACCAATCCTGACAGTATTGCATAGAGAAAAAAACCAAAGAAATCAAACAAAAAAACCCCACAGAAGTTAGTGGCAGCAAAGGCAGAATGTGGTATTTTCATGGCATCAGAACAAAAATTTAATATTTCACATTAAAAAGAACTCTTTTTCTGTTACAGAATAATGCTAAAACTATATGAAATGTTTCATGTGCAAAAATGAAATCAAATATTGTGACATCTTTTTAATGGTGAACTGGAATTATTTTTCTTCAATACAGGTACAAAACAAGACTTGCTTCTGAGATGCTTCATTGCATGAATGCTCCCAATTACTCCATTGAATTTTTCATGCAAAGACAGCAGCTCAAATCAGCCTACCTTCATAACTAAAGTTTCAGCTTGCAATCTAGTAGTAGATACTAGTAATTTAGTAGTGTTTTTTGTTTATCAGCTGGATCCTAATAAATATGATGTACATATACAGTGATAGCAGGAGCAAATGACAATGTTCTGGTATGTGTCTGTTACTTCTATTCATCTTGTATATGATCAGAATTACTATAGACATGATTTATGGTTTAAAGTGGACATATCTTTCAAGGCAGCTAAGTTTTTCTTCTCTTTTTCCCGTTCTTTTTGTTTTAATCTGGACCATTTTAGAGCACCATTTGCAACAAGACAGCTGAGCAGCATAGAAAGCAGTAAGTCATTAGGCTAAAGCAGACAGGCACGACCATCTTAATATGATGGCCAAAGGCACCAAAGACAATACCTTCTTGCACTATGCTGTTCAGAGCTCCAGCATGCAGTCTTGCATTTCAGCTTAAACCTATTTTCTTAGACTCTTTATTTGGGCTAAGATGAGTTTTGAGGAGCAACTGGGGTGTTGGAAGCAGTTCTTTTCTTCCAGACTTTGCTCTCCAGGGGCATTGCTCATTGGAAAGGTGGCACAGGCAACAAGGGAGTACGCATTGCAGCAAAATATGTCACAGATTATCTATCAAAGCCCATTAGAAACATGCTTTAATACCTCACAGAATTACATTTAAAACTATAAATGAGTGCGAACTTCTATAACATCTTTCCTTCTGTAGATTTTTGTTGTTTCTTACCATTGCTTGTCAAAAAAAGAGCACAGGAACACCCCAAGCTTTGTGCTGGACACACAGCTTTCAACTTGTTTTCTTCTCCAGATTGACTCATCTCTGTCTTTTTATTCTATATAATAAAAAAACTGTGCATGCATGCACATGGGTAAGAAATTGTATAAAATTATACATAATTACAATGTTAGTGTTTCCTGGAAATCAGCAGCCTGAAATGACCATCTTCTTTCTCTCTCTCTTTCTTTCCCAAATGTTAAATATTTGCCAAAATAAGGATAAGAATAACTTGATTTTCTGCATTTTTGCTGCTCCATTAATACCGATGTTGGTGTCTTTTTACATTTATCACCTTCTTGCCACATTTTCCATTTAATAGTTCATGTCATCAGACATCATCTAAACACACAAGCACAAATAAATATTGTTAATTTAGTGTTCTCCTGAGTGAGCTTTATGATAGCATTTTTGAATGAACTTTTCTGTTAAACAAAAATCATTCTAGTGCCACATCTAATTTATTACAGCCATAAATTCATATACTAATTTTATTTTTCTTTTTGTATAAATTGTCATGATTGCAAATATGTCTATCTGGATATGAAAGAAAAATACCCCTGGTTTTTCTTATAGCACAGCACTATACTGAAATACACAGTACTAGAGTACACAGTGCTACATAGTTGGTGTTGTAGCTGCAGGGTGTATCGCAGGGGTCTATGCTGAGACCTCTCTTGTTTAATATTTTTATTATTGATATGGATACAGTGCACCCTCACCAAGTTTGCAGATCATAGAATCATAGAATAGTTAGGGTTGGAAAGGACCTTAAGATCATCTAATTCCAGCACCCCAGAATTACAGGCGAGGGACACCTCGCACTAAACCATGCCACCCAAGGCTCTGTCCAACCTGGCCTTGAACACCGCCAGGGATGGTGCAGTTACAGCTTCCATGGGCAAAACATTCCAGTGCCTCACCACCCTCACAGGAAAGAACTTCTTTATATCCAATCTAAACTTTCCCTGTTAAAGTTTGAGCCCATTACCCCTTGTCCTATCACTACAGTCCCCAATAATGAGTCGCTTCCAAGCATACTTATAGGCCCCCTTCAGATACTGGAAGGCTGCTATGAGGTCTCCACACAGACTTCTCTTCTCCAGGCTGAACATCCCCAACTTTCTCAGCCTATCTTCATATAGGAGGTGATCCAGTCCCCTGATCACCCTCGTGGCCCTCCTCTGGACTTGTTCCAACAGTTCCATGTTCTTTTTATGTTGAGGACACCAGAACTGTACACAGTACTCCAAGTGAGGCCTCACGAGAGCAGAGTAGAGGGGCAGGATCACCTCCTTTGACCTGCTGGTCACGCTCCTTTTGATGCAGCCCAGGATACGGTTGGCTTTCTCGGCTGCAAGAGCACACTTGAAGCCAGCTCATGTTCATTTTTTCTTCAGCAAACACCCCCAAGTCCTTCTCCACAGGGCTGCTCTGAATCTCTTCTCTGTCCAAGCCTGTAGCTGTGCCTGGGACTGCTCCTACCCAGGAGTAGGACCTTGCGCTTGGCATGGTTAAACTTCATCAGGTTGGCATCAGCCCACCTCACAAGCCTGTCAAGGTCCTTCTGGATGGCATTCCTCCCCTCCAGTGTAACAATCGAACCACACAGCTTGGTGTCATCGGCAAACTTGCTAAGGGCGCATTCAATCCCACTCTCCATGTCACCAGCAAAGATGTTGAACAAGACATTCCTGAGGGACACCCCTCGTTACTGGTCTCCAGCTGGACATTGAGCCATTGACCACAACTCTCAGCATGTGGCCATCCAGCCAGTTCTTTATCCACCGAGTGGTCCATCTATCAAATTGATGTCTCTCCAATTTAGAGACAAGG
>JANEXQ010015239.1:9369-23803 GCA_026283885.1 Poicephalus gulielmi | reverse complement strand
TGGTATGGAATACTTCCTTGGCCAGCTTGGGTCAGGTGTCCTGCCTCCGCTTCCTCCCGGCTTCCCCTCCTCCCAGGACAAAGCATGAGGCTCAGAAAGTCCTTGACTGATTGTAAACATTCTAAGCAGTAGCTACAACCATTGGTATTATCAGTACTGTTCTCAGGCTGAAAGTTAGAAACACAGTGCGGCACCAGCCACTAAGAAGGAGAAAAAAAATGACTGCTACTGCTGAACCCATGACAGGTAGCCTGATACCAAACCTATCATATAGTTCCCAACGGTATTGATGAATTCTGGATGAGGCTTTTGTACATGGTTAAAGTTATTATTAATCTCATCAAATGGGATTAGTTTCACCTAACTTTAACCATTTAATAGATTATGTGTCTAATCTGAGATATCTGAATTATCATCTCCTAAAGCAAATAGCTTCAGATAAATACCCTGAGAGGGGGTGTGGGCACAGGTGCAGTTGCAGTTACCTGAGGTAGGTAAGTAGCATGGGGAAAAGGACTAGGTATCTCTCTTTATCAAGGGAGGAAGGAACTGAGATGACTAGTTTAAATCTGATTAAAACTTTGAGTTCTGTATGATTAAAAGCAGACGAGAAATGCAGATTAAATGCAGGATGAGACATCTTGCAATCAGTTAGCTTGTGAGGTGGAGCAGTGAAATGTCATTGTAATGTCACAAGACTGGTTTGACGACACTTTATTATAGGAACTAATTATTAATTAAAATGTATTTTAGAAATATTGTAGAAAGGGGAATAAAGAGTGGGGCATACTTCCTTGTTCACTGTGCTGCCATGGGTTATAATTTTGATTTTCTGCCTCTCCTGGATGCCAAAGCAGCCCTGGGTTTACCTTATCTTCAGCTTTTACCTTTCCTTGTCTTTTTTAATACTACAAGAACATGAAGTTTGACACTTGTATTGTTTTGCCTTAGGCTGTGTCTGCAAGAGAAAATGGAGGCAATAGCTCTACTTTCAGCACTGGGTAGCCTAAGAACTTCTTTATTCAGAGGGATCTGATGACGCATGAAGTTTTTATTTCTCCAGGCTGTTTTCATGGTGTGAATTATGAATATCATGGAAATGTGGCCATTACACATTTGAGAATGTGCCACTGTGTAAGACCCACAAGTGGGGAGAGGAAGAATAATATTCAGTTTTAAATTATGTGAAAAATAGAGTGAATTTTCAGCATTTGTATGGATTATCATTTTGGTTTGTATCACTATCATTTTGACTAAACAATGCTGGTTTGTTTCATAAAAACGTACAGGATATTTTATATATTGATTGATTGGTATGCCAGATATTATAAATAATGCCTAATATTTGATAGAACTTCCCTTCAGTGTAATGCTTTATGAACATTGGGTAGCATTGTCTCTTCAGATTCAGCCTTTTTGCACCACTCAGCTGCAAAAGTCCTGAAACCAGTAGAAATGGCCAAATGATGCAAAAGAGCAAGTTCACATATGCCAGTCTAAACTGTCATAAACCATCACTGTTACTGAAAGAGACAGTCATATCTCCCATCATTTGTTTCTACCCAGGCTGTACAGTTCAAGCCAACAAAACCCCAAGCATTGAATTGATGTGTTTTAATCAGCTCCATAACCTGTTCAGTGTGTGGTTGTACAGTTCTTGTGTTGGCATGTGGAAGAGGTGCCATTGAGGCAGCAAAAGATAAAGCTCACTCCTTAATTACTGCATTAGTTCATGCTGCCTTCGAGTTAAACATGAAACTATGGATCTTATATCACCTACAGACAGAGATCCACCAATAGTGGGCGCTACACTTCCACTCTATATCATATGGGTTGTGCACGGAGAAGCAGCTGTAACTGAGCACTTCTTCCATCCCGAATACTGGCCAACCTGTGAGTTCTGAACAAGTCTGTTCAGAAGAGAAGTAGACTCTCCCAGTAATGAATCTTTAAGGCCAAGAAAGGCTGCTCTACTGAAACACAACTTATTGGACTCCATGCTGCGGTAACTGAATACATTTTTTATTGCCTGTGTTATGCCAGAGGTCAGACTTGATGAGATAATCCTCCTTTATGGACTTAGAGAGTATAAAACCAGACAAAATTAAACCAGAGGACACTCCTATGCCTGTAGATGCCTAGCAAGATATCTGCTCTATCTGACTTTTGGTATTCAGGGTTATTATAATTCATGGGCTATTATTTTTCTTCCATTATTGGACTTCTGTCCTTGCAGCTCCCAGCCTTTATGGGTTCTTAGGCAGAAGCAATGAGTGAGTAATGTGAGCAGCATCTTTCTTCGCTTTCCCTGCCAACCTGGACCACCGCTACATTTTCCTTAGTTTTAAAGAGTTTTCAGTTTTCTATGGCCATGAGGAAAGTCAGAATATTTCCGGGGCAGAAAATGGTCTGCAACTCACAGGTCAGAGGCCATTGCACTAATAAATGGCTTCTCTTCAAGAAGAGTTGAATATATGTACCAGGCCCATCTTTCCTTTCTTAAATTAACAAGAAAGAAGGATTTTTCATGTGTGTTACAAGAAGTCTGAAGAGTATCTTCTGAGACAACAGTAATGTGCCAGCAAAAAGGCTAAGGTTTGCCAAAGTACTTTTCAGGTTATTTCTGGTTCCATCCAGAAAAAAAAAAACAACTTGTTTAATCCTAAAGTGTGGGTTGGATTTTTTCAATGTGGACTTAGCGTGACATTTTAGTATATACTTGTGCCTTATCTCAATAGCATGCCAGTAATAATGCTTTCTGACAGGTATTAATGAATTTTGCTTTGCAGCTCCCAGGAGATATGAACAAGTGCTATTCTTGGCTTTTTGGATGGAAATCAAGTAATAAGTGTCTTGCCTCATAATATGCATTAAGTCAGTCACAGAGCTAGGAACCAAACATATGTGAACTTTTCTCCCTGTCTGGATCTGTAATCAAAGCCCCAACTGGCAGTAAATTAAAATCTTGAGAATACCAATATATGTGAAAAGCATACATGTCTTAAGATAGATAAAGCAAAATCAATCTGGAAATTTCTACAACACTTCCTTTTGTTTTTTCTTTTCTTTTCTTCTTTTTTAGTCTTTCTACCACATATACAGGACCTATCTCATAAATACAAAGAGAAATGTGGACAAAGAATACCAACTCATGGAAATAAATAGGAGGGGAGTCTTGGCTCTAAATTACACAGATCCTTTGTCACAGCTCAAGTGTGTTCTTTTGGCCTGTGAGTGAGATGATTTTCTTACTAAGTCAAGTCAGGCACTGGCAAAGTTTTTATCTTCATCACTTTAATGGAGCATGTCCATTATTCGATGAGTTAATTTCAGAAAGAAGGCCAAGTTCAGAAGGATTAACTGCCAGCTAAAGAAACAAAGCTTTCATGATCTCCTGCCTATCTTGCTCAGGGGGGAAAATTGATGCAGCTTTCTGTGTGTGTGCTCATTTCCAAGTGCCTTCATGAGACATGGCGTGACAAAGCCTGCCAAGTGTTTAGCGCAATAAATGGAATCACATTTGAAACACAATAAAAACCAAATGAAACCAGCGTTTTTTAAAGCCACCCACCTTTACCACAACACATTAGAGGCTTTGTAATAGAAAAAAAAAGGAAACAATAAAAACCATTTCTTTTTATATAGATATATAAAATACATATAATATATATTATATATAAAATAAATATATGTATTTTATATATATACATATACACCAAAAAGAAAAAACCCACAAAAAAATCAAACCAACAAAACCTCTATATAGGAGAACAAACATGGGACCCTTAGTGTAAATAAAAAGATCAGGATATTTAAAGTTATTGTTCAAAAGGCATCAGTGGTAGAAGAAGAGGTGTGCTCAAGGGAAGCAATCTCTATGGTGCAGCTAAAGATCTTTCAGAAGAAGCAGGTGACACCTCAACATGAACACATGGAAGAAATATGTAGAGTCAGATTGGTGAGCGCCACATTAGGAACTGGAGCTGATATTTAATGCTTATGAGGCATTTTTCTGCAGCAAGGGAAAGCAGAAAAAGCTTCTCCCTCCAGCTACTTTTTGGATTCGTCCAGCCTAGCAAAGAAGATGGCTGAAGACAAGGTGGAAAGGGCTATCATCTGTGACTGAGGACGGTTTGGGGATTATGTCTGCTTCCAGACTAAACAGATTTCTTCTCTCCCAACAGAGCCCAGTGTATGGACAGGATAAGAGGGGAGGGACATAAAAGAAGAGGCAGGAAGGGAATATGCCCTTGGGAGGTTTTTTTCTGAGAGTACCCATGATCTCTAATCCTTGGTTTTAGCAGAGCTGTTCAGGCTGGTTACTGGGCCACAGCCAAGGGGAGCAGCACTCCTAATGCTCATAATGTTCTTTAAAAACAAGGGTCAGGACCTTACCAAAAGGTGTGGTGGAGTAGCCAAATGAAACAGTGTTCGTGTTTTCTTCCAGGTAGAGACACCTGACCTCCAATTCAAGAAGCTGGAAATGCTGAAACTGAAGACTGGTAAATATATTATTGAAAGGGGTTTTTTAATGTTACATGTTCGGATAGCAGCAAAAAACATTTCAGTTCTCTGAAGGCAAGTGTTTTTCAGCTTAAATGTATATATATGTGTGTATATTTAGAATAAGATGAGATTGATGCACTTCTCTGGTCTTACCTTCAGCTAAAGACGAAGGAGACATCCTGCTGGTAGCAGTACATTTATCTTTATCTTCTACTAGTGAAAGGTTTCTCAGGGAAACTTATAAACAATTTTGTAAGTTAAAATGGCTCCAGTGCACCTCTAACAAAACACTGATGGCCCAGATTGAAGAGCCGTAAGTGGCTTCTGTTTCTTCCACATTCCCAAAAAAGTGCAAAGAAGTATGATAAATCTATAAAAGATTTGAATACTACATGGCTTCCAAGAAGAAATATTTCTCTAGAATAAATGGAGTTGCATGGTGTAGAAATGGCTTTATATATTTAGAGTATAGAAATTGAGAAATTTTTATATCTGCTTTCCATACACCTCAATCCGAGTGGGTGCAAGGAAGCAAATAAGGCCAATGGGTGTACTCTGGCACTCTCCCACAGTGATTTGTTTTTAATACTGGCTTTGCAGCTCACAGAGCAGAAGAAAGTCTTTCTCTGTTTGGGTACCGTTCAAGTTTTTCCTTGTATCATATGTAAAAGATATTAGTCAAATGGAATGTAAGCCTATCTGACTCCTGACCAGAAGACTTTTGCGAGGCTTGAGGGAAATAGTGAATGGTTAGTGCTCTGCAAAAGCTTTCAGTGCATCAAAAGTCCCAAGAATGACATGGAGCTCTGATCACATTCCTTTTGGTTTAGTGACAATGACATTTTTTGTTGTTGTTGAGGTAGCTTTAGCTTTATTCTTTTCAGAAGAACCAATTTATTAGAGAGGCCTGGATTGAATATAAATCAGTGTCCTGAAGCTCCCTGCAAATTTTCCAGACATCTAGTCTGACACTTTTAGGTCCTCGAGTGTCATCTCTAAGGAGAAAACTAGCAGTAAAGATGCCTACAGTTTGTAAACAAAGGCAAGAAGAACGTCCTGACAGGAGGCTGTAATGTGGTCTTTTTTATTTTAGTCATTTACTTGCTAAAGAGTGAATTTTTTTTCTCTGGCCCCTTCCACGACAGAGGGATCCCACTCTATGTGCTGCAACAGCACTCAACACTTGCTATTCCTGCAGAGATCTGCCTTCACGAAGGGTGCAAAGAGAAGACCTTGAGGCTGCCACGTTGGCACACTCCCATGCCAGTGGGACGTACAGACAGGCAGAGTCACATAACACAATTTGGCAGCTCACCTACCATTTCAAGAGTGCGGCAGCGTTACATCTCAGATATGACACTTTCCAAACTGTGGCTGGCATAGAGGCCTTCATGCAGGATTTAGTCATAACAAGAAAGTAAAGGAGTCAGGACAGTGATGGTTTAATTCAACACATGAAGAAACCCAAATGTGGAGGCTTTCCCTCAGTGCTGGGGAAAGTTGTGTGTGTGGCCTTGTTGTTTGCCAGGGAGATCCCAGGTCCAGCTGTGCCATATAATTCTGCCTGCAGAAAATAAAGGAAGGCAGCACCCAGCCTGTGCTCTCAGCTGGAAGAAATATGGATGTAAGGTTGCAACCTGATATATCGCAAACCATGAAATGTGCTCATTTTCAAAGGAGTTTTTTCTCAGTTACTGAACAAGCAATTCCTTCAGCTTTCAGCCACTATCTTTAACTAGTTTTAAACAGGCCAGGGAGTTTGCTTGCAAATATTTCAACCTAAGACTTTAAAGTTGTTATGAAATGAGTCAAATGTGACTAGATAGAGCCAGTTGTCGTGCAAGCTTCTCCCTGTACTTTTGCAAGGCTGTCACTATGTGCAGTACCTATATACTAACATAAAGTATGTTGGCTGTTACAGCTTTTAGGCAAGGCTGAAGATATGACCTGGACCTAAATGTCTTCACTTTTGAGGCACATACATGTGGTCCCAAATAAAGAAGATGAAAGTAATTGTCACCTTAAAGAAGACATGGTGTGCTGATAAGTAGGTGGCATTCTTACTGGCTCTTGACTATCCCTTTAATATTTCTGTAATGAATGTACATGCTCAGAGAGTGAGTTTGGTTAATGGAATCAAACATACATTTTCTGAGGTTAAGAAATTACATCACCTGTTACCACTTTGAAGACTTTTTACAAATCTGTTCATTCAAGGAACCTCACAGACAGCTATGTGAGGTGATCAGCAAAAGGAAACCCCATCTGTCCTAGACCTGGACTTCCATTAGTGGAACTTAGTTTTAATAGTTTCTTCTTTGTTTGTTTCTGAGATTCTAAATTCAGGTTTCATCTATGCTTAAAGCCACCATGATAGGTCCTTAATTTTTAAGGTGAATAAGAGTTCAGTGAAAGCACAGGTTTTGATTTTCAATCTCACCATGGGTCTCATCAACTTGTGGACCAGCATAAACACTTTGATAGGGGAACTCAATGCTTTCCACTTCCTGAAAGGAGGAGATTTTGCAGGTAGTCAGCTTGTGATTATATTTGGATTTTACTTCCAATGGTTTATATTGTCTGCTTTTTCTAACCAAAGTAAAACCATAGTCCTTTCAGTAGGCATCCCTGAATTCTCCCTGGAGGCTCTAGGAGAAGCTAGGACACTCAGCTGTTTGTGAGAACACTGATGGTGACACAAATATTGTACCAGACCTGGTATTGCTCAGGGTCAGAAGAGGTCTGCCCTATCTCCAGCTCCATCTGACTGTTTGAGGTTATTACCAGGGATATGTTGCCATCACCTGATGACTGTGAGATGGTTCTGAAGTGAAGTGAAAACTCCTCAGGAGACATTTGGCTTTCTCCATTCATCAACCATTGGGCACGTGTCACATCACAAAAAAACACTACCAAGAGCTGATCCGTTGCCTGCCTCCCTTTTTACAAGAGACCAGAGGAAAATAAATGTGGAGACCAAGTGATTCTCCTCCATGTAATGGTTGAGGTCAGAGTTGAGGACACTCTGGGAGGGGGCTGGCAAAGCCAGGCAGGCTGGTGGGAATGATCATGATTCTTCCTTTCATCAGTCCCTGCATGTTCTTCAGGTAAAATCAGGTCTTCAAGGTGCAGAGAGCTGCCACTGAAGCATCTTTCATCAGCACAGAAAACATCCCCTCACTTCCCTCACCTGCCACTTCCCAGCAAACCTCTGAAGACTGCTGAAACCTTTACAACAGCTTCCTGCTTGATCCTGAAATCCAGCACTTAGCAGGCTGTTCAAGTAGAAAAGGCCAAATCCCCTGCTAGTGTAAACCAAAGGCAACAATTCATTGCACTGCATTTGCATTAGCCTCTGTGGGCATGCCCCAACAGGGGACTTGGCCCTTTAGCCCTGGGAACTTTTAAAGAACACACATTAATGAAAATAAAACAAGATAACAGAAACATGAAAGTGAATGTAGACTTGCGGATTTGAAATCTTTTCTTACCCCAAACAGAGCACAAAGGAAAAAGATAAATAGCATTTTGTTGAAAGCAGAAAGCAGATGATAAATGTGCAGCATTCATGATCTAATACGAGAAAATGTTTACTTTCTTTGCCTGGGGAAAAGAAAATAAAGTAAATGCTGCTAACTAACAGCTCAGCCGTTTTCCTCTACACTCAGTTTCCCCTACCTGACTGCATTATGGCAAGACTGGCTCACATCAGGGAACCTGTTTGCTCCCTGGTAAAGCTTCATGGCAGGAGGGCAGGTTGAAGATGTTGTTGTTGTTTTCTTTCTTGCTCCTGTAAAATGCTTCCTTCTGGTGTACCAGCTTGGTCCTGCATTTTTCGTGCATGTGAGATTTCATCTCCCCACTCTGTGCTCCATGCTGGACGTCTTTAATGAGATCTTTTTGGACTTGGATTTCCATTGGCACTTGTGACCCCAAACACAAATAGGATTGCTGAATCTTCTTTTTTTTTTTTTTTTTTTTTTTTTTAAGGTAAGAAGGATTAGGAGAAAAAAGACGAAAAGGAAATAAGTTTATTTTAATATGAAACTGAAACTTTGGATAATTGAAGTACAAAAGTCTGGGGGATCAGAAGTGGACTTTTCACTTTGTCATTAGAATAAAATCATGGTGTTTCTTTCTAGTCCACATTTTATATGGCTCTTTTTCTCCTTTTTCCTTCTTCAAGCCACAAGAAATTTCTCTTCGGAGAGGCAGCTAGGGCAGTGAACCACCTGAGGCCTCTCTAATGAGTGGTGGGATGCTCCTCCCGCCCCTTCATTTCCCCCACATTAGCACTGCTTTGGCTCCAGGCCTATTAAAGAGTTTCTGTAAGTCAGTACTGACTAATGTCAGTCTGGTTGGTCCTTGAACAAAATATTGGGGAATGAATAGAGGTCTCATCCTGATCCCTAGCTGACAATGAACCTTCCCTTGAGGAGTAGGTGGTAATTAGCTTCTCTGATGGCATCCTTAGAAGTAGAAGTAGGAATTGGTTGGGCTCTGTAACTCAAATTAGCTACTTGCTACTAAAAGAAAGATCAGCGTATTATTTCAGAATAATGTAAGAAAGGCTGGTACTATTCCCATTCAGACAGTATGAAGTGAGATGGATCTTGTGTGGCGTAAACAAGCAATGGTCCATTGAAGAAAAATTCAGTGGGTGATCTTGTCTGGTACAAAGGTTTGTTTGAACTCATGAATTATACATGAAGCTCACTCATTTCATTACCATTTCATGTTTCACTCTTAGCATCCGTTGCCCAGCCACAGCACTGTGCAAGAAACACAACTTTGTGTGACTTGTCCCCATCTCTATCCATCCCCATCCCCAGGTCCTCAGACCAAGGGTAGTGCCTCTCCCAGGCTCCTGCATTGCAGAATGAGACCCTGTCTATCAACACGTGCATTGGGTACAAGTATATCTCAGGAGCCAGGATGAACTGGCTGCAGTGCCAGTTAAGCAGTTTTCGTAAACGATAAAATTATCCTAAAATTTGAATATCCAGTGAAGCAGTGACCAAAAGCTTTTTTTCTTAGTAAAATTCTACTTTTCTTGTTGTACCTAATAAAACTTCTTTTTCCCCAAAAAAAATTTTGTAGGTAGTGTTTCTTTCCTGTCAGCTAGCAATCACAGCTAGAATGACAATATTGCAAGGAAATAGTGCAAACCACAGCAGAACATCCAAAAGCTTGTCTTTCTTCAGCTTGTTTCCTTCACAGCAGGCCCTGACTTTAGTATCTCATCCTAACAAAGAACAATTTCTTTGGGAAAGGCAATAATCACACAGTTTACTCACTGTGCCTCTGTATGGCTCTCAATGGGAAGGAGGCAAGTCATTTGGATTTCTATTTTAATTGGATGCAGCACTGAGAAAATAGGCATTGCTGATATCTTCAGAAGTGTTTATGTTATTTTTGTTATAGACCAGCTTCCGTATGCTCAGAGACACCTCATGTTAATGACTAAAATTTTCAAATAAGCAATATAAGAAAGAAGATACAATCAATTTTTTCCTTCAACAATTCTTTGCAAAACTTAAATCCCAGAGGTGGAAGTGGGAAGACAGGAATGCCAACAAGGCAACTTAGATGTCACACTGGTAACAGAAAACATCTTATCGTGTGCCAAAGGGTCTCTCTGATAAGGTAGCTAAGGTGACTGCCTTTATTGATGTTCTGGGTTGATGATGATTGGGATGGTGTAAATCAAACATTTTGTCCTCTTCCTAAGACTCCAACCCTCTGGTCCCTGGCACTGGGATGTCACTCCTCCAGTGACAACTCAGGAGATCTTCCTCCATCCCAGTCTTCTCCCTAAAATGTCTGTGCCATAAATCTCACTTCCATTCTGTCAGCTCACTGCTATGCTGGTGATTATAAACTTTGAAGATACTTTGGACACAGTGGAGAAACAGAAATAATACAGAAAATCAACCCTGGGAACACATGGCTGATCAGCATCACTGCATAGTCTGCAGTGTTCATGCTGTGGGCAGCATCTCATCAGGACCATCTGACTGTGGCTTATACAACTGTGGACAGCTGAAGGTCTTCTCAGGGGACATTGCTCAAAGGGACAGCCTGGAGATGGAGGTGGGAAGACCCATGAAGGCAGAGAGACTAAGGGACAGGATGACAGTAAGAGATGCTGTGAGGGTAATTATTGTAAAACCCCAAACCCTTACTACATGCTAGATTTCTGACTTCTGTCTTATCTCTTTTTTTGAAGTGTAGATATAATGCTGCTCTTAAGTGCCTGAGTGACAGCTCTGAAGAGCAATGGACTTTTCCTTATGACAGAGGGAAGAAACTAAACAAACTTTCTTCCATGCTAACCTGCAGATGTGTTTCAGCCCCAGCCATGCAGCTTGCTCAGGAATGGTGGAGCGGAGAGACCCTTCCAAGTAAGAAACCTGGAGAAATCCCATAGCCATTCCAGGCACATGGACCTCTGCAGAAAATATTGCAACTCTTGACACCATGCAGCCAAGCAGTTAAGCACAATTTAAAGCACAAGCTTAATTAAGTGCATGGTTAGCTGGTTTTCCAAGTCAGTCATACCAAGCCAGTTACATTTCACACCCCTGGCCTGCATATATGTTGACTTGGCTGAACCAAGTCCTACATGGAGGTTTAGAAGGACCCATACACCTTTGCTGTGTCTGGACAATGAATTTCATGCCAATGTTAATCCTACTGGCAGGAAAACTGGCTGGATTTCGGAGCATGAAACACTAGGTGTATGTGTTTCTCTCTCCAACATGCCTTGCCATTGGGTTTCTAAGTCCAGTGGTTGCAAAGTGCTGGGCTGGATGACAGTTCCTGTTGTCCTGGAGATACGGCATTATCATTCTGCTATAGGCTTTTCTCCATCTGACTCCATCAGCATTGCTCACTGCCACATTCCAGTGCCCCTCCTTATGCCTCAGGCTGTCTCTTTGAATCTTTCCTCAAGACTGCTTGGTTTTCCTTCAGGCAGTAACTGTGAATCACCGACTGCTCAGACCTGAGTGAAAGCTCCATGCTGAGCAGTGAAGAGCCACATGCAGCTCAGCAGCCATACCCTTGGACTCTGCGACGGCAAGGAGTGGCACGGGCCAGGGCCAGCACATGGTTCACATCAAATTGCTGGTTTATTTTCCTGATTTATTTTTATTAATGATTGTTTCTATGTAGACTTCCTGAGCTGCGTTCAAAATGCACTTGCTAGTGTAAACACCAATGTGTCCACACCTTCAGCGTCTTACATGGATACTGTGTTTCTATGCCTTAGCTGTCCCTGGGTCTGATTTTTGCCCACTGGAAGCTTGCACTCTTACTGAATTTCCTCCAGAACCAATGAGGAGTTGCATGAACCCATAAAGTGGCCCACAGGCGGCGTCCAGGATCATAGCATTGTGTTAAGAGCACTAGAGCATAGTTTAGATAAAGCTTTATTTCTTATCCAATCTTGTTTCTATAAAATGAAGTTATTTCCCCCATGTGAAATATATGCCTTGGTTTTGTGCTACATTTTGTTTATTTTTGCTGATTGAGATCAATGAATTTTTTCTTAGATGTGTCTTATGCTTCATGGAACCACTTAATTGCTTTCCCATTAGGATATTGGGGTTATGTTATTTCAGAGCAGTGCTCAGCCTTAGATAAGGATACTAGTAGTTTCTTAGGACAAAAGACGTAAGTTTAAACATTTCTGTATAGCCAAGACCTTCCTTTAATTAACTGAAAGAGAAGGCTGGAAAACCAGTGTAAATGGGTTAAATCCACAGCTAATAGAGATGAATGCAGTTGATTGTTACAGCTGTATGTTATCACACATGGCCCAAGTAACTAGCAGCCTTGAAATTCTTGGTCAACTAAGGTATGATTTTATGATGTCTGGCACTTTTGAACTTTATAGTCTGCAGTCCATGCAAATCCAATGTCTGTGAACCATGCATGTCTAGTCCATAGAGTGGTGGCTCATCGAATGACGATTAGTTTTCTCTTTGTTTCCAGCTTCTTAGGTTATTTTAGGGAAAACTAAACCACTTTTTATATCTTTTTAATGCTCCTTTCTGCTGGAAGCTATCGGCACACGGGCATCCTACTGACTGACAGAAAAATGGCTAGCAGGTTCATAATGCAGAGGGGAAGTGATTGTGTAGAATTTATGTGCTTGTTTGTCATCTCTTCCCTACATTTCAGGATTCTCATTCTGGACAATAAATTTTTTAGCACAAAGTGAAAAAATTGTACCGGACAATTTTTTTTTTTTTTTTTGGTAATTTTTCTATAATCATAGATTTCAAGGGCAAACAGAATGATGGGGTTCATCTGCTTCTTACTTACCACAGACTGGAGAGTTACTCAGGAATTCTAACATCAAACTCTAAATTCTGCTGTCAAAACCTTGACAAAATAACAATAGGCAGAGGAAAATTGCCTTCATCTTGAGCAAGGTATTCCAGTGGTTAGTTACCTGTACATGCTGTGGGTGAAGACTGACCTTTGTAAATAGTGAAAATGTTGTTATGGGCAGATTTTTAACTGCACTTTCCTATTCATTTATTACAGAGTCTTTTGAAGAGAAATTTCATAATTCAGTCTTGCGTAAATTAAATGCTTGGGGAAAATAAGAAGTTAATAGCACTGATTTCTTCCAGGTGTATGATGAAAATGGATTTGCAACATTAACTATGCAGCTAGTGTGCAGTATTTTAGAAATATGGTTCACTTACTATTAAGCTGACGTTTTAGTGGCAGATGTGAGCATGAAGGTATGGCTGAGCAGGACAACATGTAGAAGAAAAGCCGTAAACCATCATCTGGTGCCCATGACTGCTGTTTCATGCTATTCACCCGAGGTGAGCTAGGCACAATCATCATCAGGAGAAGGGCCAAGAGCAGTTGTGCAAATAGGCAAGAATATTGTGGGGAGGGGAAAAAAAAAAAGAAAACTGTAACTAAGAAAAGTATATGAAATAACCAACAGTTCCCCTGGAAACAGGAACAATTTGGAAATTACTAAGGTAACATGGACTATTCTTGCTGAAGTAAAATGCGCTTTAATTTTTCTGCTATCAGGGAGAGAGTTTTATTGTGTGTAGAAATGAAACCACAGCACATCTTTGCCTATGTGACCAGCTCAGATGAGGTCTGATAGACAGATAAATTTGTGAATCTGCACCTAAGAAGTGAAGGATATGGCGTTCAGACATGGTCACTTTTATTTCCCCAGTCTAAATGATCACCACAAGGCTTAGCCAAGTAGGGAACATGTTTGGACTAAAAATTAATTTGTAAATCAGAGCCCTTTGGAAATTTCTCATTACGCACTCTCTACTGAAATTTAATGTTGCTGGAAGAACAATATTATTGTTAGAAATGACACAGGTGCCATATTAAAAAATGCACAGCTTGAGAAAAGCGGTTTACAAATCCATGTGCTGTATTTGGTTATTGAGTGAATGGCTAATTGCCCTGCAACAGTGCCTACTAGCAGATGTATAAAGAAAAAGTGTAGGCAAACCCCGCAGAAATTGGGTTTCCTAAGGTACATTTGAGCCAAACATTGAATTGATACAATTTTGTTTGATAGCTACCAAAGGAAAAAGAATGCGTGTTTAGGATGATTTAAGATATCTTCCTTTGCACATCTATGAATTAATGTCTTTGGGCTGTTGATAGCAAAGCATGAACTATATGAAACTGATTCAACATTACATCAAATCCTATGACCACTATACATTTTTGAATATTTAGCAGGAGATACCAAATAATACCACCTAACCAACTAAGCAGGTGGGTTAAAGAAAGTATGCAAATAAGATAGCTAAATAAGACCAGGGATACATATTGGAGAATGATGCACTGTCGTGGTTTAAGCTTAGTCGTAAATTAGAAAAAAAGCATGTAGCCTGCTTGTTTTCCCCCCACAACCTGTCCT
>JANEXQ010015237.1:0-27919 GCA_026283885.1 Poicephalus gulielmi | reverse complement strand
CATCATTAAGTGGGAGGTGTCCCTGCCCATGGCAGGGGGGCTGGAACTAGATGATCTTAAGGTCCTTTCCAACCCTAAATATTCTATGATACCATGATTCATTAAGGAAATTAAATGAGTCTGCTAACAAATAGCTCTTGTGAGAGGAGAGTGATAAGAGTAAGGCAAACATGAAACGTATCGTGCAACTGATCAAGGGATGTTAAGACATGGCTGAAGTAGACCAATATCAGATGCAGTGCTTCAAAATTGCACATAACATGGTACTACCCTCTGTCCTCAAACTGCAGTGATCACCCTTCACTGCAGCTGCTCACATTACAGGTGATGCCTTTTCAAATATCTCAAAGGACAGAACTGCCATTCCCTATTGACAAGTCCACAAGCCCATTAACCACCATCTTAGAAATCACTGCAAGGCTCCAGACTACGTAACACATGATGTCCTCTCTGATACAGTAAGAACTGCATTTCTGCATTGAAAGAAACAGAGAAGACTCACACATGTACAGACACTGAAGTTCTTCAAAATAATAAATGCAAGAAAAAAATAACCTAAGAACCAGGCAGAATCAATACAGTTAGATTTTTATACATCGCAGAAAAATCTGTTCAGTGTAACAGAAGAATGGACTACATTTCTCTTGTAAAACCCTCCCAAAACTGTAAGTGTGCAAAATCAAGCCAGCAGTGATAGAATGCAATAGTTCCGTAAAACTTATCTGCAGAAAGGTGCTGACAATCTCACCACACTTCCTAGGATGCTGGATGCTGCAGGGTATAAGCTTCACACTCAACATGCTCAGATTTCCCTCTTGAAATAACCTTTTCTGCCCAATTCTTCAGTACACTGGTATAACACCACCAAGAAAACAGCATCCAAAGTGAGTCCCTACTTCTTGACACTGCCTCCCCCTCTCCCCAGCTTGCATAGCTTAAATACCTTTCAGTGAGGTGTTTTTTTCCACATGTTGCCCAATTCATACAAGTAAATCCAGTTGCTACTACTGAAAGGCTGTATTAACCATTCTGTTCTACTATGGAGATATATTTATTTCAACCTGCAATGCCGTAGCATGTGTTGCCCACCTGAGTTATACCGAAAGATCATTGCCTGTTGAGGGCCTAGTCTCTTTAAATGTACTTGCAATGCAATATACCAACTATGAAAGAGCAGCCTGCAGATACTAAGAATGTTTGTAAAAATTATTTTAGCAATGCGCCCAAAGACACAGAACAGATCCTTTCCCCTTAAACAAGTGGGAAATGCCTGCAAAGTTAGAGGCTCTCTTTCCCATAGCTAGTTAAAGTAGTATACTAGAAACATGATACAGTTCCCTACAGAACTGATTAATCCCACCATCCCTTTAAGGCTGAGCAGCATCATGCTGAAGAGTTTTACAGGATTCAAAACCTGAAATCCTGCATGTGGTACTGGCTTTCAAAAGAGACTGTGTAAAAATAATGGAATAAAAGAGAAATGATAAGACAGCAAAGGCAGCCTGAGTCAGTATAAGATACTTTTGTCATGCTTAATGATATCCACTACCCAACTTCCAGAAACCATACTTCTGACATCAGTAATTGACAAGAACAAAGAATAGGCTAAAACAGGGGCTGAGTGCACAGAAAGTAAATTTGGACAGCCAGGGCTAGTAATATATGTGGTTATCAGGTATAGGCAAAAATATGCTCAGCTGATGCTTTACACTAGCCCTAATTATACCAGTTACACGAAGCAGTCAGTTTCTTTCTGTAGGATGCAAATTGCTCAAACGAAGCACCAGGAATTTAAATGTAGCAGAAAAAAGATATGCCAAGATATTTATGAGAGTTTTCACACTACATAAGTTTTACTTCAGCTGCATTTCAGGCTATGTGTTTGCAGTCTCCCCCATCCCACTTCTTTTACATAAGGAGATGGAAAAGGAAAATGCCTGTATCATGTATTTAACATTAAAGCCTTTTAAACCAGCAGTAAGCCTTCAGTTCAATCACGCTTTATGTACTGAAAGGTTAACTAATGGGAGAGGCTTATTAGCACAAATAATACCACTTCAGCCTCGATCCTAACAATACACAAGCTAAGCAAGTTCAGGTCCCAACAGCATTTAAATAGAGAGAAAAACAAAAGTAAGAACAACAAAACCCACACCACACTGCCTGCTGCTGTAAATTCTGTCCTCAGGTGTGTGAGCAATAGCAGGAGATGCTGGCCACAGCAGCCTTACAAGTGCACTACCCTCCCCCAGCTGTTGGCATTGAACCACTCTCTTAGGATGAAAGGAAACACTCAGAAGCCTTGCAATTTAAAAAGATGATGAACATTCAGAGCCAGCCAGCTCCACTTCTGGGGGAATAGCTTAGTTACATCACTTAGTCTCTGAGGCCTCATGTTCATATCTAACTTTCAAAGAGATAGTGTGATGTATTGTGACTGTATAGCTGGTTTAAAGTTATACGCACACATATGTTTTAGGCATTAAAAGTGTTAAGGCAATGTTTCTGAATAAGAACTGTGCCCCTTTCTTGAAAACTTATGGTCAGAGAAACTCACAAGAATTCAGACATTAGAGCTCTAGCCAAAGCCCAGCTCATGCACTTTCTCCCCAAAATTGTGTCTGCAGTGTCCTGTTAAAATAGGAAAAGGCAGCATTGCCTTTCATTTCCCACATAAAAGTATGCAGGACTAGTTTTCTATGTTCTCTAGAACAGCTGATTTTCATCTTAGCTGCACAGCAGTGCTCAAGTTATCTTTTCCCTGCACTGAGTTTTGAAATCCTCTAAAATTAAAATCATAGTTCAAGCAATGTGTAACATTGTTTGGATTAGATCAAGTTTATAGTTTTCTAGTTAGATTCAGTAATATGTCCCTGCTTAAGATGTTCTTCCTGGAAGCTTACTAGAGAAACAATTCATTTCACTCTAGCTGCTGTAGTACCAAACAGTTGTTAACCTCTGATGAGAAGGTTACATTAGATTCCAAGCAGGGGAAAATGAAACTGACAATTGCCCTTGTTTAATTGCTTTTGAGTCGTACTAAGTATGTCTGAATGTGCAGTGAGTTATTATCGTATGCTGCTTCTATCCATTAACATGAAGACCAAGAATTTTATTTTACTTTTTAATGCAACCATAGAGAAGGTGATAAAGGCTTTAATTACAAACAGATTTAACTTAGAATCTGTTAGCGCAATTTATCCAAGCATACAAAAGTAAAATGGGTTGGTCTGAGTAAGCTTGTAAATTTGTTCTTGTAAAAGACAAAAAAAATCTATATTGCCAATTGTTAGAGTCTATAAATACAGAAGATTTTTTTATCTTTTAGAATGAAAACTAAAAACTTCCCACTTTTCTTCTTCAGCTCCTGGTTGCTTCAAGAAATGAACTTCACTGGGAATTGCCTGGGTTTCTTTCTCTGATGAGCCAGACAAAAACAAACAAAACAAAACACCACCATACTACTTCACTCCTTCACATATAGTATTAAAGGAAAAAAACATTGTGTGGTTTAACCCCAGCCAGCCACTAAGTACCAGCTGAAACCAGGACAAACTATAAGATGCAAAATCTAAATTTACTCAGCATGCAAAAAAGTCACAGTATTTCCTCATTTATTCAATCATTGACAAGACCGTCACAATATGTGAAAATCCCAGTTATTAGTTCTGAAATGTGAAGCACTGCAAAACAGTAACCGTAATTCAACTCAAGTTTTACTGAAATTATGATAAATAATATGGCCCTATATGACATATTCTACAAAAACATTATAGACACTGGAGAGAGCAAAATAAATAATAAGCAGTAGTAAACACAGTACTTGTTTATACAGTGCACAAGACCAAGCAGTAACATAACATTAACTGCCATGCATGGTATTTGGATAGATATTGCTAGATACTCTGAAATCTGATCATTTAACACCTAACAGCAATTCATGGAACCAAAACAAATCCTAAAGCAAATGCTGACAAACTAAACAAGTTTCAAGCTTCAGAATATACTTTAAACAGAAGCTATAAATTTAGGGATCAATCTCTCTCATAAGTAAGCCCATTAAGATTTTTCCTTCTAATTAACAGCATATTTTTTATTTTTACACTTCATCCTAAAGTGCTAGGGCCTAACTTTGCAAGGTGTACAACACCAAAATGGTCAGGAGTGTACTCTGAAAAAATGCTGTTAATTCTGCCCACTATTCCAGATCGTCACCAACTTAGTAGGAGTCTGTTTTCCTTGACAATGCAGTAAAGCGCTCTCTTTTAAATCAGCAAAGGTAGTATATTTAGTTACGCATATCTTTAAGACAGCTTTCACAAAATCACCCGTATAACTTCTCATTGATTCTTCTTCCATCTCCTCCAATTCTTAACTTTTACTCTCCATTGCCCAGCTGAACTCCTCTGTTCTGCAAAGCCAAAGTCCTGAGATTATTTTCAGATTTATGACTCTAATCAGGCTAACTTGTGGGCCAATTGGCTATTTTACCATTCATGCTAACATGCTCTACCAGTTCTTTCTTCCTCATCAATCAGATTCACAACCTTCAATAACAACAGCAAAAGGTATCAGATCTATGCAAAAACTATCGCTGAGTGAGGTGTTAGTGAATCCCCGTATCAAACCACTGAGCTTCCATGCTGCCTGAATGGAGCTAGGGATCTAAAATCCATCATCTTTAGCCACAGGACATCAGCATGCTATTTCCTAGCTATGCATATTCATTCATACATCTCGTACAGCCACTGGCAACTAAGCAGGGACTGAAGCTCAAAAGGTCATTGTGGTAACTTGATGGGGCATAGTGCCAAATTGCGCTAGTCATGAACAGGCATGCTCAGGTGAGAAACCTTCAAATGTTTAGTCTTAACTCATGATTTCCTACCACAGAGACTCTTTCCCAAAAGCTAGTAGATAAAGTAGATGGACCATTCCTATGCATAATGCGAACTAGTTCAAGCTGGCTTGAAAACTGAAGGTCTATTTTCTCTCTTCGAATTAGCTGCCCTTTACTAATTCTTCCATGCTCTAGGGATCAATAAATGCAGCATGCACAAACACATGGGACTTCATACACCCAAAGAGTTTAGAAAAGGACAGGAAAAGACTGAGGGCATTTTGGGTCAGGATTCTTGAGTGTTTAAATAGAAAGATTCCATATACATAAATAAGTAAATAAACAAGTAAACAAACAAATAAATAAATGTCAGGCACTCTGGCAATTTTACACCAGCTGACAAAACTGCCACTGATGTGCATACCTCAAATTTGAGGCTCATTCAGTACAGCCTCTCTCAAACAAAATAATGATGCTGAAGTCATATATTTGCCATTTTTCTATTCTATAAACCTGACATAACCTGGCAAGCAGTTATTTTATGCTCAGTTTTTTTGTGTGAATGATCTGCATATAGTAGCCTTTTTGTACATTAAGTATTTTCAAAGTACTTGGTCAGGACCAGAGGCCCTCTTCCAGGAAAAGACTATGCATGACAGGTTGACCCTGTTACTTGTCCTGTCCCTGCTTCCTCTCAGCTTCCTGCATTCCTCCTCACTGGCAGAGCATGAGACTGAAAAAGTCCTTGATCAGACTAAACATTACTTAGTAACAACGAAAAACACCAGCATTTTATCAGCATTGTTCTCAGACTAAAGTCAAAAACAAAAGCACTGTACCAGCTACTATGAAGGAAAAAAAGGACTGCTGCAGCTGAACCCAGGACACCTACTCACTGACTTTGAAATTTATTCAGATTTGTCTTTCAACTTAAAATTAGCCTTTAGGGCAATTTTACTATCACTCAAATATCTTCAATAACAAATCATGTGCGCTAAACATATTGTGATAGACATTAAAAAAGTCAATTGTAATACATAAAAAGACCCACGAAATTTATCCCTTCAGCATGCACTACACCTTGTTACACAGAGACAGCAAATGGATTTGCATCTCTCAGTGGAATGCCTGTTATGCCTTTGGATAGGCTTTAAGGAAACATCTTTGTTATCCATACTACCAATACACTGGTCTGCTGCTTACTTTTCTTGGGTTTGGGACTTAAATTTCACATTACCCTTTTTTTTTTTTTCCAGCTATTTCCCCCTTTGTCCAGAGAAGCCAGAATTCTGGGCAGGTTTGTCTTCCTGCAAACAAGCTCAAGCAATCTAAAAATTTACAAGTCATTAACTAGAGATTACTTTTCTGTCTAAGGAAAAGTAGTATGTGACTGAATGCAGGCTGTTAATTTGCTTCAATGTTGATTAACACAGATACACTTAAATCATCTTCTTGTGATCAACATAAAGAAATGGAGTGCAATTAAGATGCAAGTATCAGCTGAAGATGACTGCATCCTAAGCAAAAAGGAAGACATCAGTTACAACTTATACTTATTAATATAAATAACTATAGAAAGGAGGTAAACACGTGTGTTTGTGCCCTGTGAGATCTTCAGAGCCTGTTTGCAATGTAATAGCTCAATGCTTGTTAATCTCCTAAATTACCACCTGCAACATATCCGGTTCTTCAACATGATTCTGAACATGGCAGCAGCAGCAGTTTTCTGTGAAATGTCAACAACTCTCCAGCTCATTCAGAACCTGCAAATGGCCTGTTCCACTACGAATTAATGCATAAACATAGGAAATAATCTGAGCATCGAGTAACGTTACCAGCTTCTACCTCTAGTAAACTTCTTGGCTACTTTGTTTGCAAATGAAAAGAAAGCAAACAAACTCTTCTCCTCCCAGAGCACCACATGAAATAAACTCCAAAAATTTCCACTTCTAGTGTTCTCATTTTCTCAAACAATTTGACTCTCCCTAAATCCACCTTCACTCAAGTTTCCCTATTAATATTTGCTTTCCCAAAAAAGACTATTTTCTTCTTGCGAAGCCACGTTTTGCTAAAACATCAAATTCTTATTCTGAGTTATCCCACTAAAGAAAGCAGTTATATCAGCTTGAGTATCTGTCAGTTTTCACTTAACTTTCTCAGTGACAGAAAAAAAAAAACCAAAACAACCCTATCACTCCGTTTAATTCTTTGCCTTCTGAGAAAAGTAATACTCTCCACCATAAATTCAGCTGTATTCAGGACTGTGCATAAACCACAGTAGATTAACACTTTTTTAATAAACCCTACTGCTACTGAATCTCATAAAGCTCTTTTTGCTGTTGTTTTTTTATTTGTGTGTGTCTTTGCCCCTTTCCAGTTTCTTCTGGCATCAAGTTTTGGTTTCATCCCATTCAGTAATGTTCATCCCATTCAGTAATTCAACAAAATCCTAAAGAACTACCTAAGGCAGGTTAATTGGATGGATACTGAAGATATGGAGAGTGCAGAGTACACATGCTATTTTAAAGTAATAGTTTTCTTCAAATGCATTTTCAGTTAACAGAAACCCATGTCTGTCATGGACATGGGCCTGTCTATACTCACTATGTGCAGCTGCAGAAAATCTCCAAGCCCGGGGGCACTGTCAATCCGAACAAGAATGCCATCCTTCACTGTTGTGCTGAAGCCTACAGCAAGACGGTCTGTCCTTGTGCTTGGTCTGTCATTAGCTGGCCAGGTGTACAGGATGAGACCTCCACTCTTCCCAAATATATATGTGGCACCAGCTATAAAACACAAATTCAAAGAAGAAAGTATTAGTCATGTATTTCATTTATTTGCTAATTCTAGTAATACTGCCATGAATTCAGCAAGGAAGAATATAAGCAAGTATACACTTTCATTAGCTAAAGGGGTGAAATTAACGCCTTCTGCTGGCCAGACTACTGGTGGAACACAGAGAAGGGTCCAGGTAAAAGAAAAGAACACCACCTATTAAAATCCTTCTGTTTTGTGACAAATGACATTATGAAGCATCTTTGATACTGGAATTGATTCCATACATGCTATAAGACACACATGAAAGGGTACTCTAGACTGACCTTTACAACTTCACACATATACTGTTTCTTCTAAAAAAATTGTAAGTTTTCCTTCATAGAGCCATGGCTCTATAATGCTAGACACTTTTTCTGATGGAAGGAGATACGAAGGTGAAGCAGCTTTTTATCAGGCAAAACCATATCTGTTCCTTCTCCATTAGCCTTGCACCACTAGACTCAGTAACAAACAATGTAATTTCCTCCTTATGGAAAGTTCACCCTTCAGATGAGCACACACTCAAGACTCACAAACACTTCAAAGAGCAATTTAAATGTGTATGTGTGTTATTCAGAACATCATCATCTTCCTACACACATCACAGCAGGGGAACTACAAACAAGCAAGCTTCCTCTTAAGGTATAAATAGCTCAAAAAATTTCTTATGTATGCAACCTGAGGGAGTACATTTTATTAGTTCCTAAATAATAAAAGACAAGCAGCATTTATGATAAAGATAAGTGAATAGCTTATCAAGAATGAATGATTTCATTAGTGCTAATATCCCAGACAATGCCATATGGGACACAGCTGTTCAGGGAAAAAAAACAAGCCACATCTGTTTTAGAAGCATGGGATTTAATATGGGGATTCAAAAGGAATATTTGTAAGTTCTCCTTGAGGCTGGAATTCTCTTCAGCTGAAGACTATTCATACACAGTGGAAGACTATCCTTTTCACAGCACTTATAAGACTTCTGGATATCTAGTCCACTATTTCCAGTGAGTTTACAGTGAGCTTGGAAATTTGTTCCTTGACCCTGTTTTTAAGGACAACACCAAACCTCTACAAAGCCGAGCACTGCCCTCACACATTCAATGAGGGCCATCTGAGCTGAGCAAGACAGATCCACAAGTGGAGAATTACTGTCACAGATGAGGAAGCTGAGAAGCGAAAGCATTTGGAGTTCACATTGTGCCTTGTACTCAACACTCCGAGTTAGGAGAAGGATTTTATAACTCAGCAGTTATAAAATCAGCCCCTGAGCTTCTTGGAAAATATAGCTAAAATTGCTGCTCTAGACCCAAATCTACAGGCAGGACAGGAACAACACTTTTCAATGCTTCAGCTGCTTACTGCGCCTCATTTTCTAAGCACTATTGCAACGGGTCACAAGCTACAGAATAGTAAGCAAAAGTAACCAGCTCCCATTACTGCATTAGGGACGAAGTATCTGTAGAAAATATAGGCAATTACTGGGTATATTTTCACATTTTCTAACCCAGTGAAACTATAACGGATGATCTCTTTGATCTCTTCCTCCCCGGCTAATGCCCCATACACCATCCAGCAATTTGTATCAAGCAACCCTGAACAGACGACATGTAGCTAGATACAGAAACAGGTCAGAGCGTATATGGGTAACTGCTACACTCGCCCACAAAGCTGCAGCTCTGCTAAAGCCCTTTATGACCTGAATTCCAAATAAATACTACGCATTAGTAGAAATAATTACTACACTTTACCCCCACTTAAGATGCTTCCTCTAGACATCCTGGCACACATTACCAAAACAGACATCAAAAACTCAGCACACAGAAAGGAAATTATTTGTGAACAGCTGACCCAATGACAAGAGTGAAAATAAATCCATGTTTCCTTCCTTCCAGATCTGTGCATACCCACTAGAACATGCTCTTAGTAAATTCAAACAAATGTGTCTGAAATCAGGGTTAGATAGAAAATTTCAGTCACAATTCTGAATTAACCAAAGAGCACACTGGCATGTTGGAACAGCACACATTTATCATTTTGGTTTCAGAAAAATTAATTTTACAAACTGAACTCTATCTTCTCATTCAGCTTTGATTTCAAGATGAAGGGTGTGCAACTACTGCAAGATATGCAAAAAGGGTTTTTGTCTGTTTGTTTAAAGGCCTTCCTAACTGTATCTGAAACCTCTTGGTTAGAGAGATAGTTGGAGATTACTGGGTATTGAATTACCTAGGTCTTCCCCCCATGCACAGATATATCAATAGCCCACTGTAAACTAAGATACAAATATCCTCCTTCAGGTTACCAGTTTTAAAAGCTGTGTGTATTTGCATTATAAGGCATACTAACATTTTAAGCAAAAAGATGAGTTTCCTCATTGCTGATGGCTTCATTTATTAAAGCCCACTTTCCTAAATTATTCTCACTGGAACTGCAAGCTTTTCTGCTTTCTTTGTACCAGTTATCAGGCCCTTCAGCAGCAAAGACAAGCTTGGAAGAGAGTTCTAAACTGCTCATGAAGACAGATGATTTCTTTGCCTCTCTAAGAGCCATTTGGCCGCAGGTAGAGCATATCAATGTTTCTATGAGCACCAATTAGAATCAATTATATCTTCATAGGCCTGTCATGGGACTTAACTGCTTAACAGAGCTTATTTTCTCCTCATAAAACATGATTTTGCTTCTAGGCCTAATCTGAAGATATTCAGTACTTTGGTTTTGCGCACAAAGATCATTCACATGCAACAACCAGAGCAGCACAGCCCAAAAAAAATGTGGTAACAGAAGCCTGGTGGCCAGCAGTTGTTTCCTTTCTTGTCCAGATCAGAATTATCTGCATAATGATATATGGCCACTTGCTTTACCTGTGTGTAGCTGAATATACAATAATTTATTGGGTATATCAACATCCTTTCCCTTCCCCATCTTTTTCAAGGTTATACAGGATATCCATTGCCTTGTTTGGAAAGAGGTGGCATATTAACACATTGTGCCAATACTAAGTTTTCCCCCAGAGTATGAATAAAAGTTCACTCTAGTCTGAAAACTCAAGGTGCAAACATCAAGTGAAAGTGGACGAGGAAGGATAACAACAGCTACTGCCTCACTGTGATCACTTCAAAAACACCACTGAAAACAGAACAAAACAAACCCAACAACCAAAACCAGCCTAACAACATAAAAAAAAACCCCAAACAACCAAAAACCAAAACAAAACCACAAACAAAAAGCACCCTACACCCCAAAATGCATTTAATACCTTCTATTTGATTGTAGCAATCATTAGTGTACCAAATTTGAAACTCTAAGAGAATCAAACAAGACAAACAGTAGAATTACAAACCTGGACTTCAGGAAAGAAGATTTCAGCTTCACCAGAACTTGACGAGGCCTGAACAACTCCATCTGGTTGGCCTTGCTTTAAGGTTGGACTAATTTACTTCCAGTAGTCCCTTCTGATGTTAAATACATAACTATTCTTTCCTTGTGGTATTGCAGAGAATCATAGACTAAAGTGAAGAACTTGGTTAAAGAAAATACTGATGAATTGAAAGCCTGCTTTGCTTGAGATCCTGTTATTGCACCTAAGCTTTGTTACAGACCTCTTTATTACACAAGAGCACTTATTTTTTCCAAGACACTTTCTATTCAAGACAGACAATGGATAATACACTGTTAAGGAGCAGCCACTTGCTATTTATTTTTTCCTTGTTGTTCAAGATTTAGTTATGTACCTCCTTTTATAAATACACCACCAACTGTGCCCTGAAAACAGAAAAGTCTGATGGACAAATTCATTTCATTGGTTTATTATTACAGCAAGTTCAACTATGCAACACTGACTTCAACCTGCACTGAGGAGAGAAAAAAAATTATCAAAGATGAGCGCACAAAATTATTTCCCCAGTCAGCTGAGAGCAATCCACTTCGCACAGTGCCCTGGGCCAGATACACTCTACTGACATGTAAGAACAAATGGGAACACACTGTGTTCAGCTACACAACTGGGACGCTGCATGCTGAACTTGGTCAGCATGGGGAGCTCACAGAAATGAAGAGATACATAGTGAGGGAACACTCCCTACAGACTTAAGCTACTAGAATGCCATTACATGGTTAGCATACAAAAAGCTCATAAACTCAGAAACCTCTAGTTTGGCAGAGTGGCAGTTGACTTCTCCCAGAAATGACTTAACTTTTAACTCCAACTTTGGTGTCTAGAGATTTAAACATCAGAGAGATGGTTATGTTGCAATACACATGACAATGCTGTTATTTAAATTCTGCATATCTAGCTTAAGCAAATTGTGTATTTGCTAGCTATATTCATGCACAAAGCTGTCAGATTACCCAGTTTCAGTCAAAACAAAATAGTTTGAGGCAATACACTTCACAGAAAATTCCTAACGGAAAGGTTATAAGCAATGTTATAAGCCACAGTAAATAAAGCCTCCCAGTGAGTTGTGCTAAGAAACATTTACTTGAAGTTGGAACCCCCACCTCTAATTTTAAATCAGTTATCACTGTTTCCTCATCATTGCCCAAAGACTTCAAAAACCTATCTTAAAGAAGAGTCTCCTTCAATCAACACAGTACACAGCAGCAGCTACATCCTGCCTAAAACTAATTCTGTAAAGCAGCAGAAAACAAGCCTGCCACATCTGCACAAGTTATAACTTCTTTTGTGCCTTAGGATCCTGTGAACCTCCCCACATTAAATATTCTATTGCAAATTCTCTATTTACTAAGCCATCAACAGCCCCATTTGCCTCAGCTACAGCACAGCACATATACTCATTTCCCTGCTGCAGGAAAATGCAACACCTGATAGGTATTCTAACAATGTTAATTCACTGGGTTAACTGCAGCAACTGCGAGCATCCTGGTATATAAGTACAAGTTTAACATCCTATGAATGCTACAGTTCAGGTTTTCACAACTGAAAGTACCTTTAAGATGAAAATTATGAGAAACCCAGGCCAATTTAAAAGCTATAATAATCACTTAACACCAAAATCTGTGACCAGGGTCTCACATTCTTTCGTGACAACAGTGTCACAGGCAAAACAGCCTCAACTGGGATAATCTTGCTTAACTGGTTTTACTGAAAGTTAACATAAACTTTTAATTACCGATTCAGGCATTGGGAAACAAAGACAACAATTAACAAGCACTTAGGGGAAGTTCCTTCCAGCTCCAGTCCACCAAATCTCCTTCCCCTTTCTAGTCCTCTGTCCCTCTGGCCTCTAGTGAGACAACAGGCAGTGCAGGAGGTTGGGGTCAGTTAATAGATGTTTCTTTCTACCAGTTCTTGATTCTTATTTACCTTATGTGCTCCAGCATGGGTTACCCATGAGTTGTAGCCCTTCAGGCATGTCTCTGCTGCTGTGCAGGTCCCCCCACTGGCCCCAGTTCCTAGTCCCTCAGGGGCGTCCCTTGTGCTGTATGGGTCCCTTCACAAGTCCCAGTCCCTCACTTCTGTGTAGGTCTTTCCTCAGGCCACAATCCCTCAGAGGTGTCCCTGTTCTGACACAGGTCATCTATCAGTAGCTACTCCCCTTTCTTAAACAGCAGCATCATGTGCTTCTTGGACTTCCCGTCCCCACTCTGATTTTGTACCTACTTTACAGTCTTACTATATTTTCTGCTTAGTCCAGTATTTCTGATGCGTCTCTGGGGGTATTTCATATGCTGGTGTAAAGGTTCTACCATGTTTATTAATGATCATAACCTTCTGCTCTCTAACAAGAAGCTATCAGTTCATCTACAGGAAAATTTGTGATGATGGCATTTTGCTCTTCTTTCTTGGTAGGGAACTGAAATGTAGGTTGTTTTCAAGAAGCAATATTGTCAAAGGATGGAACACATTGTACATGACTAGAGGTTACATGTGCAAAACAAGACCAAATTCACATCAGGAAGGAAACCTTGGTAGCAGCTGTAATTAGCAGCCCTTTAATCAGTCATTAAAGGGGTAATTAAATAATGGAGACCTGATAGTTTATGCAGACATTAAAAAATTCCCACAGAGTCTCAATAAGAAAAGTGGAAAGTTTTGACAAATTCACAGAAATAAGAGAAAGTAAGTAATGGTGACCCTTACCTCATTGTACGTGGACAGTATATTTCAGGCAATTCATTTACTATTTCCATCACTACAAAAGCCACTAGTAAAGGAATGCAGAGTAGAATATGGGCATAAAAGCAAGTGAGAAGAGATCAGGGATACATCTGCAGAAACTCAGTAAGGAGATGAAATTTACTGAAGCAGGAAGCACCATTATTTGGTCACATAATGAAAAAGCAGTTCCTAAAATCATAGTGTATACAAAGCTATTCTGCCCTAACAAGTAGAGACAAAGCAACAAGGAAGACCTGCTAAAACCAATTTCTGTTCTTGTAGAAAACTGATAAAATAGATTGGAGGTTTTGTCTGAAATCTGATCAGATTAATCTGATTGTTGTCCCAAAATTAATGTGCCTTCCATATGTTCACAAATGAAGGTTAGCTGCCTATCTGACCATCTAGTTTCCTGTCAGGGAAACAATAGTGGCATAGCTCCTCAGGCCTCAACTTGGTCAGACAGTTCAATGTCTTATTTATTTATGCTTGCTACACTCTTGAGGAAAAGTGAGCCATGCTTTGAGCGCCAGCTCTAAGGGGGAGTTTAAGTAAGCAATACATATTGCACAAACCAGAAAAGAGCACTAGAACTTTCAAATGGCTTCTGACTATTTATCGCTCCCCAAAAGCTTATCACATTGTGATGCGAGGAATAGTAATGGACTAAGGAAAGGGTTAAGAGTTTTCTTCAGACTATGTATTGATTGTCTTAACTTAGTATAGGGAACAGGTATGTTCTTGCTCTTGCTAGTCTTGTAGTTAAACTATAACCCAGAATAGAACTGGTAACCAAAACACATTGTTTAAAATCAGGGACCCTTTTCCCTCAAGAAGATGAATGTCTGACAGGAACCTGTTTCAACTAGTCTCTAAAAGACTTGAGGTTGCCAGCTGGCGAAACTGTGCCAAGGGTGAAAAGTGCATAGCAAGGAAGACCTCTTACTTCATCCAGAAGACCCCGGCCCAAGACCACCAGATGGCAGTGCACAGGCGTAGAAGGGAGGGGAATAGTATTAATGAGTTCTTGGAACTAATTGTAATAATCTCCTCCTATGCTTGTGAAATCTGATTAATATGTATGTTTGTGTATAATAAATATATGGCTTGTTGAGCTCTCAATGTGCGAGATAGGAAGAGCAATCCCCCTCACACCCAGCACTGCAATAAACATACCTGCGTTATAACTCTTTGTGAGTTATGAAGTTCTGTCCCGTAAATCAATTGCAACACAGGCAATAAAACATCAGTTAATACGTGTGCACTGTCAAAAGAACGTGCATTGTCTAAGTAAAAAAATGAAGCTTCTGACAGCTGTTTTCCAACTTAACTCCTTCTGACTATGTATACTGTGCAACTCCAAATTTCCTTTAAATAAATTTCTTAGGAGTGAAAATACTGAGTGACAAAAGAATATTTTGAGGACAGTCACAGAAATGCAAGTGTCCATATGCACTTACAATTGTGGTGAAAATAGGTACAGTTTTTACCTAGTTCTGCAGTATAGTCCCAAAGGGCATGGATGATTTATCTGATTCTTCATTACTTGAAATCACTTGAATTAGGTCAAGTGTAGGTGTGCTGAAACATCAATATTGTCTAGAGATGACCTAACAGGTGTTTCCCATTTCCAGCCGTTGTGATTTTATTTATTTTAAATTACTTCCATAGGTATTGTCCCATAGAAACACACTAAATGCACTGCATATAGCTTCTTTGCCTTGCTGTTACATTTAATGTATAAATACATTTCCAGCTATCATTATCTAACAGATTAAGAATGGAAGGGAAAAAAGAGATCAAGAGAGAAGTGATCTGACTGAATTTAAAATTAATAAATGGTTTTAGAATTAAAAGAAAGAAATGAACATCACTAGTACCAAGAGCATGTCAGTCCCATTCCTTCCGGCCTTCCATATTTACCAAGCCATCCATCTTGAGAACAGTTATCCCTCCTTCTCCAATTATAAACTGCCATCCAGTTGCCCTCAATCTTAAACTATGTTGTCTTCCTAATCTGTTACTCCTCTTCTTCCTATATCACTTCACATTACACTAAACAAAAAAAAATCTTAGACAAAAGAATGAATGAGAGCTTGGGAGGAAAAAAACCAGAAACCCTAGACATCTATGCCTCTCTCCTCCTCACCCCCCCTCAAGCATATACACCAATGTTCTTGCAGTACATGGAATGATCTGCAATATCAGTATATCCCAGGGACACCTTTGAGTTACTGTTATTCAGTCACTCACATAAAGAAATGTGAATCTATTCAAAACTGAGTATCATCAATCAGAATGAAAAGTTTTACTCCTCCCTTCTCCTAAAGACCATCTCTGTCACTTGTACATCTCTGTGCGCTGGTTGCTGTACTTTCCACACCCTGAGTTTAAAATGTCTATTAACACAAACATCTGCTTCATTATAAAAAAAAAAAAAAAGAAGGGGGGGATGGTGTTAAAAAGGGTTACGGAGGGTCTAACCATCACCTGGCTCACTTGATTGTTCCATCACAGGATCCCTCCTAGGAGGAAACAAGACAGACCTGATACTTGTTATGACATGACAGCTGAAACATCCTTTTATTTATTAAGAGCTTTAACTTGCCTAACAAAGAAGAAAAAGCCCTGAAAAACGCAAAGCTTCCAGTGTAATCCTCAAAAAACCCTCCCAAGCTTCTGTGCTTAAAATGAGTTTTCATGAATTAGCTCTTTTTCCTTTCAGGGTGCTCACTCTTCCCTTGACAAACCCTCTAAGGCTCAGATTAAACACCACAGTCATCTCACATCTCAAAAAGCAGACATTTTTTTGACATGAAACTGAAATTCCTTTCCCACTTTAAAACATGAAGGAGTTTCCTCTATACAGAAAAGAGGAGTTAATAGAATCTCGAAGACTAACATAAAACGGAAGCAGCAATTCAGATGACGCCTGCTTTCTGTGTTTGTCTTTTTTAATGACAGCAAATTAATACGAGTCACTTTCCTCACAGTATGTGTGCATCAGCCAACAATTGGATCAGACAGTATGCTACTTCTTATTAGTTACACTGCATTAAGAAGATTAAAAGAGGAAAATGGAGACAGCAAGGGAGTGTCCCTAGAACTACTAGAAGGTCCAAGGTAGTTTACACTTGAACTACAGATTTCCCTAAATCTGGGGTGGTGGGAAGACTGAATTTTTTCCCAAATCTGGATCTGCCACAGGACATATGTTGGGGATGTTTATCATCTCAGAAGGAATTTAGGGATTAGCTACTAACTAAAATGGACCCAAGATGATGTGAAAGACTGAACTGAAATCAAACTCCACCATCCACTGTCTCAAGGATTGCTGTGAGGAACTGAGGTCCATTGTCTCAAAGCTTGATGTCTATTATCTCAAGAATTGCTGACAGACATGTGCAGTTGAAGAGCAAGACCAGCAAAACTGGATGCACATGATTAACCAGGAACGTGCAGTACATGACATTAAGAACAGATGTACTTCCCCTTACACATAATAAAATGGGACAAAAGTAATCACTGCGGTGGCTATCCACCACCGAAGATGACTACGGACCCTCAGGATGCCACTGGATTCATGTCGGTGACTGTCTCTCGGCACTCCGAATGCTTGCTTGTTTTCTATACTTTTTCTGATCTGTCCTATGGTGATAATAATAATCTTTTATAATAATAATTATCTTTTTATAATAAACAAACTGACCAATTGCAGTACTTGTCCTCATTTGCATATTAATTTCACTCTGGGGATCACGAACAAAATCTTTCCAACTTTGGGTTTTATCCAGTCGGACCGTGACAGATGACCACAGGCATATCAAGACAAACATAACAGACTGCAACTAGGAATATGTTTCAGTAATATCTTCATTTACATTACAACAACATAATTGGTCAGGCAAGAGCCTGGCTAGTTCACTGTCATGTCTTCAGGACTGATCCTAAGTGGACACCCAGGGAAAACTATGCGTATTTCCTTAAAGTATGCACCCAGACTATGAGCCTTTTCACTCAGTTTCATGTGGCTTGCTTATACAGTAATCCCAAAAAGATCTATTTCCAAGTACTTAGCCAGTCTCTCCTTGCATATATTTAGAAGTTTTGCATGCACAACAATGACTTACAAATCTTTAGCAATGACTCAAAAATCTGCAGTGATGTAGGAAAGCTAAAAATTAGCCAGCTGTGACCCCATCAGCAAAAGCAGTCTACAGCATCCTGTACTCTATTAACAGGACCATAGCCTGTCCATACCATACCATAGTAGATGAAGTGATTATTTCCCTTTACTTAGTGCTTTTTACATTGCATCTAGAATAATGCATCTAGTTTTGAACTAACAAACTGGAGCAAATTCAGTGAAGGGCTATGAAGATAGTCAGGTGACTAAAATGTCTGCCTTGTGAGGAAAGGCCAAAGGATTAGGGCTTATTCAGCCTGAAGATGACACAACTTCAAGGGACCTAAGGGCACTCTCACAGTGCCTGCAAGGAGGTTATTGGGAAGACAAAAGCAGGGTCTTCACAGTGGTGTGCAGCTGGAGAACAGGATGCAATAGATATAACCTGAAGTGAGAGAATGGGAATTGATAGAAGGAAAAGGTTTCCTCTTCATACGAACAGTCTCCTTAGGCAGTCAAACAGATTGCCCAAGTTGATTCTTGAGTCAGTGTGTGGAGGTTTTCAAGATCTGTCTACATAAACCCACAAACAACCTGATCTGATCTCACATGACTTTGCTCTAGGCAGAGGTTTGGACTAGACACTTCCTGAGGTTTTCTCCAGGCTGAGTGAAGAAACGCCATCTCTTTTTTTGTGTGAAGAACCACCTTTTTTAATACTTGCTTTTGCTAAATAGTGTATGTGTTCCTTAGTTCTTGTATTGGAAGACATAGTAACTTGCCCCCACATCTATCCACTCGCTCAGTGTCAAACTTGCCTTGCAGACTTTTATCATAACAGCACCTTCAGCCCTTAAAGTCTTCCTGTTCGGTAAAGAGATCTGTTGTGTCATCAAATTCGGCTCCTGCAGCTTTAGGCAGCCAGATGACAGATATCAACCTAGAAAAGGCCCATAAGGACAATTCCTCTAAGTCTTTTTGTTTGTTTTGTTTTACATTCCACAGACCATTAAAAACATCCTACAATCAAACCCCACGCTGCTTGTAGCAAACATAGAATTTTCATTACAGGAAGACAAAAGGCTTAGAACCACTATGCACTATAAGAGATCAAAAGAAGCTACAAACATTCCAACTGAAATACAAAATTTGCTGTGCAGAAATGCCCAGAAAATGTGTCCAACTACTGTGACCCTTGCGGGACATATTTACTAAAGTTGAAGCTAACCACCCCCTGGAAAGAGACTTCATTAGGTGCAACTGTGACTAAATTTAGTAAAGCTAGATAGAAGTATTTCTTAGTTGCATTCTGCTGCCAAAAAAAAAAGAGTTGGAACCTGGATGCAATTTCTCATTTACTGGTACTTCCTGAAAAAAGAGCGCATAGACAGGACGTCCTTGGAGAAGCCCATAAGGCAGCGTGCCAGAGGAGCTGAATGCAGAAACTAGTGCTCACGATCAGAAGCACAGCAGGAATCATAGCTTATTTGGGGCTTGGAGAAAGAATAGGGATATTAGTTCACTACAGTTTTACAGAATCTGAATGGTAACAAAATGGCTTAGATATGGCTCAGGATGGACGGAGGCCAAATTGCATAACATCTTGCATGGCCAGTTTGCAGACCTAAAGGTTCTGTTTCTTTTAAATGTAGGTAATGCTTCATCCTTCCTTACATACCTGTTCTCATAGTGTCATTTTACTAAGGAAATGACACATTTCCTTAGTTATAGGTATTAAAACAGAAAAGAGAGTTTACATTTACAGTCTTCACTGCAGGAGATCAACCCCAAATTTTCAGGCTTGAATGCTAAAAAGAGTTGGGCCAGAAATGCTGGCTTTTAGTTATCAGAGCCCCAGAAGGCAAGAGTTTCACCAAATCTAACATGCTAAAATCAGCAGCAGGGTTGGGAATAGGAAGCAGATTTTCAGAGACCTAACCTTTTGCTGGCCATTAGCATTTCATCAGCATGCTTTTGAAATAAACTTCTTGATCTGTCACCACTTGCCATGCTTTGGGTCACATCAGAGCAATCTCAGAGTACACAAGATTGACTCTTTTCAAATAAAACTAAACTGGAAGATGCAATCCAGCTGCTAACAAGTAATTAGACCAGACAAGAGCTAGTTCACAGTAAAACTCCAGAAGTAAAATGCCTACAGTACATTCGAAATACCAAGGATCTCAGGTCCTTAGTACTAAATTTCATTCTGGAAACCCACTCTTATGCTGCTATTGTAGACACAGCCTAGTCTTCTAGGACTAAATGGGGCTGATTCAGTCTACCAAGGAAACAAAATCAGAGTTCTGAGCTTTTTGACATCACCTCAAATAAGACGTTGTTTTTCAAAACTACTTGAAGACCAGTGATGAGGAGAAATACATTTATAGAAATTCACCATTCCCAAGGCTCTCAAACCTTCCTCAAGGTCACACAGTAGCAGTGTAAAACCAGAAAGTATCCAGAGCTCAAAAGCTAACACAACATAAACTGTTCTGTAAGCCGGATGCTTTCTTGCTATTGTCTCCTCTTCTTGCCCCCATGAAAGGACAACTACCATTAGGAGAGGTGGACATACACAAGAGTTACACAGGCAATCTGTTAAAAAGTACCATTCCAGAGAAAAAGACAAGCATAATGGTTGCTTAATCATTTGCAGAAGTGACAATTCTTTAGTGTCTTATGACATTCATGAATGATGCAGAGGGCTGGCATGATGAATGCAGAGCAATTCCGACTGACAGATACTTTCAGGGAATTTATTTCCTTCTTGCATTCCCAGGACAAAAGAGCTCTTGAGCTGAGTTATCATTTGTACCACGAGAGGATTTACAGTCTTGCCAGCAACTCCTTTTACCTTACGCTATAAAGCGTTTATTTTGATATACTGATTGTGATCATTCAAGAACAACTGTATCTGAAGAAAGTCAGTAGGGGAGAGAAAAAGCAGAGTGGCTCTGAATAACTTGCTCACTTTGACCTGAGCCAGTTTGCTTTGTCTTTGGCATCAGTTCTTTCCCAGCATCCTCTGCTATCCCCATTACAAATGTAGTATCACTCAAGGGAGACATCTCATTCCCTTGCCTGGTTATCCTTCTTTCAAGACAAAAGATGAAATTTAGCCACAAAGGCCACCCACCCTAGTCTTTTCTTATCATATTACTAGAAAGTGCCTCAGCATCACAGTTTTTACACCATTCTGAAACGGCCTCCATCTTACAGCTACACACAGTAATGGGTCCTGTCATGAGATTCAACGGCAAAGCTGAACCTGGGTCTTCTCTAGAGGAGCAGGGTGATACAGGCACGCAGCACAGCAGCCGCAGCAGTACTGAGTGAGTAAGATATTCCCATTACCATGTTTCCTGAGAAGCTCAGCAGTTACAATCTAGACTAAAGCACATCATCTCCTGAAGCCCTGAGTCTGTGGCCTTCAGTGGCACAGAGCAATCATATATGTCACACAAGCAAGGATAACGAAAGGGCTTGGGCTGATCACATTGATCTAATGATGGCAGCAATTTCCCTATGCTTCATATAGAAAGTACTAGGTGACTTCGAGCAGAGAAACAATAAGTTTCTATGAATATCGCAGATAATGTCCATAATATCCTCATAGAGACAGCTACTTACTGTCTTTTCTTACACTTTAAATTTTGCTTCAATGCTGCATTTTTACACCTGTATGTAGTATATTATCCTAAATGCCCTGATATTTCCTATTCTTGAAGAGGACCTATACAAACTAAGAGGAGGAATTTAACTTAGAAATGAATCTATCATTGTATTAAAAGGTAATGTGTCACATTACCACACAGTGCTAAGGTAGACCAGTGACAGGTGCTACCCAAACACCTACCTAGACATGGAGAAGGGATGTCCTGGAGCAGTGAGTGAACTGTATGGTATTTAATGGGTACTGCTAAGAAGTTTTAGGGAGAGAAGTTAAATTAATAAGGCTGAAGAAACAGCTAAAAATGGGTCAGCCATGTCCTCTTAACCTCATCTCCTACTCCCACTGAGAAACTTCAATTAAAATTGGTAAAATTTCTTTCACTCATATTTCAAGCATATATTATCTCCATCTCTGCAAGCACTGAACCTCAATATTTTAGTTTCAGTCTCTACTGCTTTCTTGTGAATTGCCATCTGAGGTCCCAATAAAGCATTTCATTACAAAATCATTTACCTGGGAGACAACGCAGGGAAGAGTTCTCTCTTGGGTACACCTTCCAGGGTGCCAAAGGCATACAATTCTACAAAAAGCTCAGGTCTGTGCCCCCTGAAGGGGAAAAAATTTCTCTCAAATAAGCTGGAAAAATAAATCCCACTCCATTTTTTTTTTTTCCCCCCACTCCTGTGCTGTAAATGCAAACTATTGATTTACCTCTAGCTCTTTCATGCTGTTCACACGCTTCAATAATACAGAGGATTTGTTCTTCATCCTTTCATCTCCAGGCCTGGAATACCTCTTAAACCCTGCGTTAAGGGTCACTCATTCTTGCTCAGACTGCAGCACTTTCATCCTACACAGCTCAACAGGTTACAGCTAGAGGCATGCAAGTAGCATATAATCACTTACCTCCTGACTTCTTTGGAAGGTGAGAAAGAAAGATGAAATTTTTATAAATGCTAGTTTTTCAAACTTTTGATCATTAATGTTTAGAAGCATCATTCTGAATGCCATATAACAAGAATAATATAACAAGATATGGATACAAAGTAATTTTCAGTGACTGCGCCTTGCACTGAAGTTGAACTAGAGATACTGAATAATGCTGCGCCAACAGAAACTGTAACTTCATACTCCCATAAAAAACAAAGAAAATGTAGTCCTTCTCACCACAAATGCCTAGAAACAAAGAACCATCAAATAATTGGAAGGAACCTGTAGAGGTCATGTAGTTTCCCTCTCCTCCAACTCAAAGCAGGGCCAGTGAGATCCAATTGCTTAGGAACTCCTCCAGTTGAGTTTTGACTGTCCCAAAGAAAGGACATCCAACAACTTCACTGGCAACCAGTTCCAGTGTTTTACCACCCTACTATTTAAATGACAATTTTCCACATCCCATCTTGAGTCTGTTTTTTCTCATACTATCACTGTGGGTCACCAAAAAGAGTCTTCTCTATGAACTCTTAGTTTGGTAGTTAAAGACAACAATAGTATGTCATCCCTTTCTCACTGGGGCTGAACAAACCCTGTTCTCTCAAGACTCTCCTCACATGTCATGTTTTCCAGCACCTTTCCCCCCTCTGTGGCCTTCTGCCAGACTTGCTCTATGCTCTATACCTGTTTCTTACTGTGAAACCCAAACTTGGGCTCAAGCATTCCAGATGGGATCTCACAAGCACTGACTAGAGGGGAGGAATCCACTCCCTTGTTGTGCTGGCTGCACTATTGTCAAGGCAGATTACTAAGAAATTGGCCCTCTTTGCCACAGGGGTCCAGTGCTGACTCAAATTCAAATGGTTTTCCACCTTTTCTATGCAGCTGCTTTCTTACCCCAAGTAGCGACACAGGCTGTTCTCCTCTTGCACAGGAATTATGTATCCCAGATGTAGGGCTTGGCTTTTAAACTTCACAAGATTCATGATGGCTTCATTTCTCCAACCAGCTGAGGTCTCTCTGAATTGCAGCTCATCAATGACTGTCCCCAATTTGGTAATTTGCAAACTTGCTGAGAGTGCACTCTGTTCCATCACCCAGATCATCAATATGAAAGTAAACAATACTGGCATTGGTACTGACCCCTGAGAGGCATCACTAGTTATAAACTGCCTGGTAAACTTTCTGCCACTGAGCACAGCCCTTTAAGCCAGTAATTGAGCCAATTTCCCACCAACCTCATAATTAATTTACCTAGCCTATATCTCATGAGTTGGGATATAAGGATACTGCAGAGAACCATATCAAAGCCTTTGTAAAAGGTAAACTTCTCCTGTAAACAAAAAACTCCTGTTCATAAAGCCGATCTCATTGTAGAAAGCAATGAGGTTGGCCAAGCAGTTAGTCCTCTGTAAATCCACGTAAGCTATTCCAAGTTAGCTTTTTGTTCTTTGTGTGCCTGCAAGTAGCACCTGGACAAGGCAGCAACTCTGTAATCTCTCCAGGACTCAGTGTTATGGTGACTAGCCTGTAGCTCACTAGTAGACGTGGTATTTCCAATTTTTTTTTTCCAGCCATAATACCCCACTAATAACATTTACACTTTTTTCCCCCCATCTACTTTGTCTCAGAGTACCTCATGACAACTCACTAATTTTACTGAATATCAAAGTGCCACAATGTGATGTAGGCTCTTAGATATTAACATTTCTTCTATCCTAGCAAGAATCTCCTCTCTTTACATGTGCTGTCCTCAATATTCCTGTTACAAATAGATGTCCCACTATGACAATTCATGAAATCACTTTCAGTCCCAGACCCTGCAAGCGTTACTTCATCAGTTTAAGTTCCTGTTCTAAGATCAACCACTTGGTTTTCAACAAACAGCAGAATCTAGTCCTGAACTATACAATTAGCTAAGTGTTTGATTAAACACACCAAGTGCCACTGGTGCTCTGTACACCATAATGCTCTATGTTCCTGCAAATCCAGAAAAGCATTTTCCTTCTTGTGAGAATAGACCTAGACACCTAATTCATTAACCTGACCTTTTCTCCCATTTTTACTAAGTCAAATGACCTCTCTCATGTTTTATACTTGGAGTTACAGGTCAGCTGTTCAGATTTAGGTGTTCTGCTCCAAATCCTGCCCAAATCCAACTCTGCTTCTTCTGGAGAATAAGATTACTATAGAATTGGTTTTGCTTTTCCATAAGAGAATGCTGTTACAAGATACTCAAAGAGCCTGTGTGAGCTGCAGGGAAGTACTTCCAACATGTCATTCTGACAGCTATATCTCCCCTTCAGTACTACTTAATATATTGGAATGTATACTTAAAGAAGAAAGCAAATTCCAGGAAAAGCCAATTTTCTTTCACTGGTCTCATAAGTACAAGCTGTTCAATAAGCTCATTTTGTTTTGTTCAGAAGTTCACAAGCTATTCTGAAAGGTGGCCTCTATACAGGAAAAACTTTGAAATACTTAACACACTTGTACATTAATTTATTTCTTTTTATGTACAATCAGATTCCTTGTCATTTTTGCTAACCCTCAAAGTTATTTATATTTAAATAGGAACCACTGCCTTTTATTCTCTCCATTTGATTCTCCTGTCATAAAATGCTGAATTTATAAGGTGACGATAATTGGCACAACAGAACAGTAAGGTCACAAACATAAGGAAAGAGATTGTCATTCTGACTTTGCAACAAGTGTAAATCTAGAGCAATTCATCTCAGGTCAGTAACTTAATTCAAGTACATACACTTGTAAAAGAAACTGCCTTTAAGTACTTCAATGGGCATAGTATGTGCTTACATCTTAATTCATATTCAAATATGAACTCTTCTGTAACATATACAGGGAAAAACGATCACTGGATAACTGAAGTTGCTGCTAGTGAAAGTTTCCACCTGCTACAGAGTATCTAAGAACTTCCTCCATCAATCACATTCTTCTGTAACAACATATTCCACAAGTACTCAGGATGGACTTTTCTCTTTGAAGGCAATCATCACATAACACTGCCAAAGTCAATTTATACCAACACACAGCAGAGCAGTGTAATAGACATTTCTGTCCAGCTACTTTGGCATTAGGCATAGTCTAGCAGCACCCAATTACTGTGATGGTAGACCGAGAGGAAATTCACGAATTGTTAGCACTTGTATAGCAGCTAGACCATCCAGTGGAAAAAGCCTAGAAACCAAACAATGCAGAAGATGTACAGCCCTCTCTTCTGAGTTAAGTCAAGTGGCTTTATGCTGTGAGGGAGTTTAAGACTGTCCTGTGCAAATTAATTTGTACTGCTTGTATCTACAGCTAAACTTTATCAAGCAGAGTGTATAAATAATGCATTCCACAGAAAAGAACAGAGATTGTGTACTAGTGGATGCCAAAATAACAGTCTTACTTGCCTCCTTATAGTAGATCATCCAAACCAGATATTGAGCAATTATGACCACACTGAGTTTGACCATGATAAGAACTATGGTCTACATACACTTTTGCATTCAGTCCAAAAGGACTCAGAAAAAGGCAACTCTATTAACCACTGCTGAAAAGAGTTTAAGAACAATTAACTATTAGCTATCAAGAGTAGTTAACTATTTTCCATCATATTTGCAGATATGTTGCACTTATCATCTATATGCAACATTACAAACCCAAGATCTTTGGTGGGTAGGAAAGTATAGGATTTTTCAGATATAGCCTTTAGGATCAACTTTATAGAAACAAAGAAATCAAGATAAACCATACCAAGAAAATGCCAGGATAAAAAGAAAAAAAGAAAATCCCAGAAGCACAATTGCAAGCTCCTGTGACATGGTAACTATACACACTGGTCCAACAAACAAAAAACACAAGAGCCCTTCCCTACCTCCACACTTTTAACAACTTACCAGCACCTTGCTTAATGAGTTTACAGGAAAACATGAATTTCCATTATTGCTTAGCCCTTGCTCTCAGTTGTGGAGACTTTCATCACCAAGTACTACATAAATTGAGATACTGCATTTTAGCATGCTTCCTTACTACAAACATATGGCCATCATTCTTTTTATTAAAGAGGAAAAGGCTAAAGAAATAGTTTCCTTCAACAGCAAAACTTGCTTTTACTTCTCCAGCAAACTGGCATTATACATTTTGGCTCTCATATTCATTTTTGCTTCCATGCTAATCTTTGTATGCAGAAAGGAAGAATAATCCAAATACTTCCTTCTGCAGATCTTCTTCCATAACATACATCTGAAACAAGACACGAGAAGTGAGTTATGAAATGATGGGTAGGGTAAGTAGCATTTAATTGAGAGAACAGTGCCTGAAAGTTCCTAGTTACGTGTGTATACCACTTAAGGTTAGTCATTGATTAGATTCCCTACAGACTACTGCAACATAATCCAAAGATTTTCTATTTTTACATATAACCTTTCCAACATTCTGAAATCAAATTCTTCTTGCTTCCAGGTACACAACACTATTACAGCAGCTCCTATTTTTCCTTTGCTTTTACATCTGTTTCTGTCAATTCTTTCACATCCAGTTTGACATTACAGGGTAGTATCTCCAATACAACGATTACAACTAGTCATTTGCTTGTTCAGCACTGGCCCGAGGGGGTCCTGATGTAGTGGGGGGCCTTTTGCCTGCCACTACTATACAAATTAATAAGCCAGTCAACACCAAGGCATCTGTCAATAATGCTGAAGCACAGACATATTGTAAATATGTATTTTTCTATATTAACTGGAACTCAGCTTATGATCCTATTTAAATTTCCGAAGAAAACCAAACAGAAGCATTGGCTAACCCCACCCCTTTCTGCTACAGCATATATTACCCGGAACTAGAAGGACTGACTGATGAGATTTAAAAAACAAGCTATATACTCTACATATAGCTTATCTGTGGAATGTGTTTGAAATATGCCTATAGTGAGAAAAGAGACAAACTTTCAAAGTGGCAGTAAAAAGAAATATTTAAGAGTAATGACACAAAACTGTAAGAAAAAAATAAACAAAACAAACCCAAAGCAGCCAGCTAAATGTCAAAGGGGACAAAAAAAAATAATGATGGCCAGCTCTCTCCATGCTTTTTCCCCTTCTTCTAGGTCTGAAGAAGGTTTCACGAAACCATCCTTCTCACTTCAAAGACACAATACCTAAGCATACCTGCACACTTTCTACACACCTTTCAAAAGGACACATAGGAAAATTGGCTTGCAGAAGTGCCTATGTGCCCTGAAAACCCACGTCCAACACTACTGTTCCTGGTGACCAATACACATTCCTTTATAACTACTGAATTTTTTATACAGAGCCTGTAACCATGGCACCCCAGCACTGTTTAGATGTGTACTTAAAGTTTGTTTCAAGTGCCAGTTCAAAGAACATCTCCACTAATATTTATTTC